>JANJYP010073781.1:0-18267 GCA_024605115.1 Rastrelliger brachysoma
ACGCCTCGCTGCCTTATATGAACAATGACTCCAAAGCTTAGTTTGTGGGGTTAAATCCAGCATATAACTTCTGTCATTTACATAACTCTGACAAAACAGGGGGTTTTGCTAGCATTGAGTCTCATTCATAAAATGCATATTCATTCAACATATTCAAACATATTTTGTAGTCTTGTGATGAATCCCAGACACTTTGAAATATTTAAGGCTGTTCTCAGGTCTCATGATTGAGCATAGTGACATTAACTCTTAAAACAATTAATCCTGAGGACTTACATGATTTTGGACAAAAGCTTGAGATTGATGACAAATGCTGATTTATAACTCATTCTTGAATGATTGGGATAAATCAGTATCTGTGTAGACGCATTGTAATATATTAAATGAGAAGTAGTGTGCAGTGCTCTGATGCTCTCTCAAGTCTAAGCCCTTTTGATTGTCCTTCCTACAGTCATTTTCTTTGTCTTGTTCTCTGCAGTTGAATTTTTTTTTGGTCTATTGATTTTTGTACTTGATCAATACCACTTTTTCATAAGATTTTTTTTTTTTTTGGTACTATTGTTCTGATAAGCATACCATGTCCTTTTTTGTGCAGGAACACGTCCAGGAGATCTTTTCTACTTATGGGAAAATCAAAATGGTTGACATGGCAATGGACAGGCTTTACCCACACCTGTCCAGGGGTTATGCCTATGTGGAGTTTGAGACTCCTGAGGAGGCCCAGAAGGCCCTCAAACACATGGATGGAGGTAGGCCATTCTGTACAGTTTAGTGCTTCTGTCTCGTAGGATTTCCCTGGACATGCATGTTTTTGTTGAATAATCTTCTGTAATAACTTTTAATAATAACTTTAATTAATAGGTCAGATTGATGGACAAGAAATCACTGCGTCTGCTGTGCTGCCTCAACGTGTCCGCCCTCCCCCTCGTAGGCCCTCTCCCCCTCGTAGAATGCCTCCACCACCACCTATGTGGCGTCGCAGCCCACCACGCATGAGGAGAAGGTCATTATTATGACATCCTTTCGTTCAAATTTCCAAAAATATGTTCTACTTTTGAATGATTCAGACCATCCTTTCACCCATAAGTTTAAAGTTTGAGGGTGGGGTTTGTATGTCCTTTCAGGTCCCGCTCCCCAAGGAGGCGATCCCCAGCACGCCGGCGCTCTCGCTCTAGATCTCCTGGTCGCAGGCGCCACCGCTCTCGTTCCAGCTCCAACTCCTCCCGATAGTTAGTTTTCCTGCCTCCGGATATCAAGTGATCTGACACCAGATCAGCTTGAGTTCCTGTTTTTCTCAGACCTTATGGACTAACCAGATAAATAAAAGTCTGCATTGTAGCCAACATAAACGTCTGTCTGCATGTAGAAAGCAGACAGTTTTTTTTTTAAATGTGCAAATGTGAGTGTCTTTTAATATTTTCTTTTGTGACATTATTTCTGACACACTGGCTCAGTATTTGTTGTTTCATGCTGAGTTTGTGCTTTGTGATCTATCAAGATTTAGCTCAAGTTGTGATTTTTAGACATTTTGAAGAATAAAAACGCTGAAACATTTGCAGTATGTGAGTTCAATATATATCTGTCAGGTCACCATCCTGCGTAGTGTTGAGAACTATAATCACAGATATATGTAGTACACAAGATTTCAAGAACATAATAAAGACAGTACAATTCACAATAAAGCTTAAAATATTTAACTTGTCATATTTTACATACAGTTGTCTTGTACCCATAATATGTCAACCTCTGTAGTGTTTTTGTTACATGGTAGTGAGCTCAGGCTGGTAGATAATTATTGACATGCTTTTCCTTCTGTCAAGAAAAGTAAAAAATGCTTATTTTACTCACCTTGATTTGAGCAGGGGTCGAATCACAGATGAAACGCCCCCAAATTTGACTTTTTAAGGCTAAACAACACATAGAATTGCAATAGTAGTACACTTAACAGAAAACCACAAATGAAAATGTATATTAAAAAATTAACGGGTACATGATAAATAGAGTATCAGTGGGTGTGGTACAGTGTTGCTGGCGAATTTTGGGACTTAATCGTGAATTGTATTTATGGCATGTATTTATGACACTGCAGTGACAACCCATCATCTTCATGTAGCTATCCTGTCTCTACACCTCCCTCGCTCAAAAGAACCACACAGACTGAAAAGATCCGGTTAAAGTGTGTCGTGAGTGCATTTCCTACTATCGTGTCCGCTGGTGATCTCAAGAGATAGACTACATACATACACGTTTCATTTCATCTATAGCCTGTGGGTTTTTTTCAGCTACTACCATGCTGACCGTGCTGTGCTCTTTAACCATCCTCCACCCAATATTACAGTCATTACTTGTTTAGGTGCGTAAGGACGCGCCTTTTTCATTTCAGTCAACTGCGTCCCCGGCGGCAATCTTACTTTCGATGCACGAGAGTTTGAGGATTTCAGCCGCCGAGCAGAATTATTTGCATTATGGCTTCGGATGTAGAGAAGATCAGACAACGTTTGGTACAGGTTATGAACAAACCTGGAAATGGAAACTGTGCCGACTGCGGAGCTGCAGGTAGGTTTGTGATCAGGTGAAGGGGAACTTGTGACAGATGCTGGACTTGTCTTATAATGACATTTTCCTACTTAAATCGGTCTGATTAAACAGCCTTGACCATTTTATTCTCAGTCTTACCGACATCATAATACAGTAGGATATGTAATACAATAGACAATATAAGCTGCAAATAATAACGGTACCATAATTCCTCAGTGAGCTTATAGGAACCAAGGTCGTTCAGTTTCTTTTCTCAGACGGTCACGATGTAGTCGCTGCATGATAATATACAGAACAGTTGACACAGGAGAACTTTTAAATAAATAATACTGTCAGACCCATGTCATTGTTTTCGATTTCAACTTTTCATATCTGAAGTCGTTAAAGTTAAAAAAAAAAGTGGTTCATACTCTAAATTTCCGAGGGGCAACATCTCGTGCCTTACTTCTTTCTGCATGCAGACATGTAGTCACACACCCTGGTGGTCACACCTTACGGGGTTATGAAATCTACAGTCAAGTACATGAGCATACAAGCAAAAGGTGTGGTAACGATGAGTGAAAGTCAGAAAGGTCTGTAAGAATTCGTTGACTGCATTATACCTGTCATACTTTACTTAATATTATGTTGCTTGAAATCCAGTATGATTCAAGCAGCATAACACAAGAACATCTACTCTTATCATTTGGCAATAAGAAAAAAATCAGCTGTCTTAAAGAATAATCATTCAGATTTCTCATATTTTGATGATGGAGTTAAATACTGATTTAAAGCTGTTTGGAGGGTGACTTCTCTGTTGAAGTAGTTGATTATGTCATATACAACAGGGTGCAGATCTACATGAGGCTATACAGAAAACATGGGAGTGGCTAAGTACAGATTAGGTTTCTTGTCTCTTATGCACAGATCCGGTGTTGTGTGTGTGTGTAGCTCTGTGATCATGCAAAAGGAAGTAGTTTATTTGTTTGTCATACTATTTGTGATATTTATACACTGTGTGCTACTAGTATCACAAGGATACAAAGACAAATGCCTGTGTGTGTATGTATAGCCAGCCATTTACATCTTTTCTGCAACTGCAGCTTGTTCTGTGTCTATTCATGGGTATAAATTCAAATGGGTTAATTTAAAGTATATTTCCATACCAAAACAAACAAAAACAAACTATGCTACTTAGCTTACTACCTGTGAATTGATGCTCGCTGTGCTACACTCTCTACACTGCCTCCTTTCAAAGAGTGTTTTGAACTCTGTGATGTCCTGACCTTTCACTGAATGGAAAATGTCATAAACACTGAACATAACTGGGTGACATTCTACAAAAAGCAGCTTTTTCAATCTGTGTTTGCATTTTATTAAATGTCTTCATGATGTGCAGGATATGTTTTCTCTTGGCACATGGGGTGTGGGTAGGAATGTGTTACATGCAAAAAAAAGTATAAATACAAAGTGTTTGAATAACATATTGTATGTACATACAGTATACATACCTCTGAATTTATATTATTCACAAAACAGTAGAAGTGTTGTATATGAATTGAGGTACAAACATTTATAAATGAGGTATGTATTATGTACATATTTGTCTTCATTCTTGATGCTCATTAACATACCCTAGTTCTCACCAGTGCAATAATAATCATATTACATCAGTGATAGATTTGTTGAACAAGTGTATGTATATTATAAGATTTATTATATGAATGTCTGTCACTGATAACACAATATAACACACCCACACCGAAAAGCATAGAAAATGTGGGCTGCTGTTGTGTAAATAGTGTATTAAGTGTGAACTTCTCATCACATATTTTGTGTCTCTATGTGAGCAGAAATAGTATCTATGAGACACTACTTTGCCATACAAGGTGAACCATCCAGTCACCTCTCTCAGTTCTGTCATCACACAAACTTAAATACAGTCCTGGTGGTTTGCCTTGAGACCTGTTTGACATAAATTTCACCCAAATACTGATTACCTATGAGGTTACCTATGTGTATTTCAATCACGTCAAAGATGTGGCCTTTGTTTTTAAATCTAGGTCATGGACAGAAGCTCACTGCACTCTGGGTGACCTGCTTCCTGTATTCACTCAAGTGAGAATACATTCCTTTTAAAGATAAAGAGACAAATGATTTACAGAATTGAAGAAGCAACCTGAAGGTCTGTTTTGAAGACATAATTAGATTTCTATCATTAACGATCTCTGCTTCTTTCTCAGGCAATATTTCTGGAAGGTACCAGTTAATTCTCTGTGATTAATAGAAATCTTAACCCATCACAGGAGAGATGCAAAAACCTACACGTGAAAAGTACTGCAGTCCCCCAGCGATACAGTTGCATTTAATTTACGTGTCAGCCATTGACCCTGGTCGCCTGCTGTTTGCTATAAATATAGTTGTGGTCATCAACATTTTGTTAGTAGGAAATTCAGAAAAGTGTCAGTGTGCTCAGTTATTTTGAGATCAAAGTGGTTTTTAAAACGTGTCTCTATATTGTTTTGCAGACCCCAAATGGGCATCCTACACCCTGGGTGTGTTTGTGTGCCAGATCTGCTCAGGCCTCCATAGAAACATTGCCCAGATCAGCAAAGTGAAATCTATTCTGCTGGATCCTTGGAGCAAGTCTGAGGTGGAGGTGAGAGTTTACTGTTGGTTTTTACTATTGTGTGAGGACATTTTTAAAATGTTCATGCAAAACCCTGAACAAAGTAGAATGTTTTGTATTTTGCAAGAGAAGATCAGGCATTCATTAGAGACCAAAGCTTGGCTTGAAATAACATCTGCAGCCTCTGGCCTCGCCCTCACCCATCCCACCCTGCTCCAGTGTGAGCATCACTCTCATCAATAAGACAAGTCATCAGTATCAATTCAGTGTGCCCTGAAAGGCATGAGCCAGTAGCTGGCAGAAACAACCAAGATCTTTGTACTTGAATGTGTGTGTGTGTGTGTGTGTGTGTGTGTGTGTGTGTGTGTGTGTGTGTGTGCGTGCACACTGAATCACTGGACTGTTTTTATAATTCTCCTTAACAGTGGAATTATTCTCAGTAGGAATGAAGTGAGGGAAACTGGCTCTATACATCTAATCTAGTCTCATGAGCCGCAAAATGCGTGCACCAAAAATTGCTATTACTCTCCCTGTGTCCCCCGTTTGTCTTTCTTTTTGCCATTGCCTTGATTTGTGTGTATTTATGTGCAAGTATTTATATGATTTGTAGTTTCCTTGCATGCTTCTGTGTTAGATACAGAGACAAAAAAGAAGAGACTTCATCCCTGTGGGCATGAAGATACAGCAACCCTGAGCTGCAAGCACCTCATTATCTGTGAATATGTGTGTGCAGCAGTGTACAGATATCACTTACCAAGCATGAGGTGTTTCTCTTCCCCCCCTCTGCAGTTTATGGACTCTGCAGGTAACAATGCTACCAAGGTCAAATATGAGCAGATAGTTCCTGCATTCTATTACCGGCCCACAAACAACGACTGCACGTAAGTGATATGTCTTCCCCCTCCTCACCAATGCATTTTCTAATTTGAAAGAAAACCTCTGCTGACATATTTTGTGTTTATTTTGTGTAAAACATCACCTGTAGCACTGTAATCATTATTCTACTACAGATTGGTACATTCAGTAACATAGGTACATCAAGTGGTTTTGGTAGACAGACTGACACACAGAAACTCCCTAGTGATAAGAATGCCAAGTTCCTGCAGTTTGAACAGGAAGCAACATTTCAGTACTAGGGTTTCTTCTTAACCGTCCAGTGATATGAATAAACTCAGTATGCAACAATGAAACACTGAGCTGTGTAGTTAACTTTAGAATCTACTTATCTTGTTTGTAGTAGACTGTACAAAGGTTTAGAGTAAAAGTCAAATCTATTAAGTGTGAAGGACTTTGAGCCCTTAGGTAAAAAAAACTTTACAAAGACATTAAAAAGTGTGATGCTGATCTTTTGAAAGAGACAAAGCTGGTTAAGCTTGGCATTTTGACAAGTATCTGTTCAATTAATAAGAGTCCTTAAACAATGATTTTTTTTTAGAAGATTAGCCGTGTAACATTTAATTGCCTCTGTTGACAGTGCATGAAATGTATGCCCGAAGGCTTGATATTCATGTAAGTTAATGAGACTTTTCCAGGAAATTAGCTCAAAGTTTGAGAGTGTCTAACGCCAACTGTTGTGCAGGCTCCTGCGGGATCAGTGGATCCGAGCCAAGTACGAGAGGAAGGAGTTTGTGTGTGTGGAAAGACAGGAGCCTTACTCAGCAGGTAAGAATTAAATGTGCCCACTTAGAGTTACAAATACACTTGTGAATATTTTATACTTCTTGTTTACTCAGGAAAACAAGTCATTATTTAAGTCTTACACAGTGAGCGTCATCCATTCAGCATAACCAACATTCTTGAGGAACAGCTGATCAAATCCAAGAAAGAGGCATCATCTCACACCTCACTTTGCCTGTTTAATTAGCAATCCAGAAATTTAATTAACATGCTTTAAATCTTAATTTATTTCTGAACCATATGATGTACTTTTTTTATATCTACATCCAAGATTTTTTACAACAAAATTAAAACAAAAAAGCATGGTTAAAGCTGCTAAAGTAAAGCATGATATACAAATTCTTGTTCTTCCTCTATTTTCATCATCTTGCTGATGATTTTGTAGAAAAAATGTATTTATCTGCTGGGGTTCAATGTGTGGCATGACAGTGAAAACATGACACTGTCAAAGGGTGTAGTAATAAGCAACTCATGGCTCAGTAGGCACCATTACCCACTGCTCATTTACATAGCCCTACCCAATTAGCCTGCCAGTCAGAATGTTAGACTAGTTGTAAGGTGGTTTGACATATAGACAGTTTATTGGTCTGTGTTGGCCTTCATGGGAAGAAAACTACTCTTGGCTGTCTTTGTTTTCTCCTTCAACTTTAAACTATTCTGCATTGACTTCTGTTTCTGCCTAGTCACAGTTTACTTTACCTTGCTCTCTTCATTGAAACTGTACTGTATTTCTAAATGTGCATCAAACACAGTCTGTATCTCTGTCTGACAAATGTCTCTTGGCTAATTGCCATGTGTAGCCTCTTTAAAAGAGAGAAGTGGCACCAACGAGACCAGACTAAATCAATAATGGATGCCCTCAAGACTGACTGGCAATGATTGTGCAAGATGCCAAGATAAGGCCATTATGGTCTCTTAATGTAATGGATAACATTTTAAAAACTAGGAACTGTATTCACGATGAAAGCAAGGCACTGACTTTTGAATACAATCCAGCAAATTTATAAATTAGCTGAAAGAAAGAAAAAAAGAAAGATAGATAGATAAAAGGATAGATAGATTATTTTTTCCTTTTTTAACTCCCCTATCAAAAGCTACTTCTGTTTCGACCACTGGTTTAAAGTCAGTTTTAAACGTCAAATAATTATTCTGTTGCTGAATTAAAGGTGATACATGCATTACTTGCAGCATAAATGTAAAGGACTCATGTGCAAAGGATACTTGCTTTTTTCCCCATTTTGTAACCAAGCAGAGTTCTACTTCACAGTTTTTAGAAGTTGAGGTCACAGCTGAAGTGACAGCTTCCCTTAACTCCTTAGGGTTAAGGGAAGCTTTAGAATATATGTTATGCTGATAAGAAAGATGGTCACCAACCATGCTTCTCAAGTTTTATTAATTATTTCCTTTGATGATGAAATAAGTTTAATTTAACCTGATGAAAGACATGCTTTTTGGAACTACATACATAAGACTTACTGTGTAGCCCACACCATTTCCGTGGAGGCTATATATGTTTGGGACTATCTCTTCACATTAGTAGTAAAGTGATGTCATGCATGAAGAACCAGATTAGGATCTCTTTAAAATCAACACACTTCCTTTTTAAATACTCTAAACTGTCACAGTGACCTGTATCATGCAATCTGTTGTATTTGCAGTTGAAACACTAGGTAATCATGAAATGCCTTAATTTTGCATTACCTCTTAATTGCAGGCCCTTTTTTGGGATTTTTCTTGAATTGCACTGTGTCTACTTTAATGGCTTCTGTGTTCTCATACTTTAACCTATCATAAAACGCTTGGTATTCCTGAGAGCTGAGACCTTGAAGAACATTTTCAAATTGTCAGAATGACTCTGTGAAACTCTGACAGCTGCTACAAAATATCCAGGTACTGGGTTGTGTGATGGAGTGGTTAAAGAGCTGAAATCTGAACAAAAAAAATTTAACATTTACAAAAGGACAAATAAAAAGCATTTGCAATATTTCAGGGAAGATTTTGAATCAAGAGCTCTCATCTTTTTCAGAAAAAAATAGTATTTCTCAGGAGAGACTGAATATATGTAAAAGACAGAATGCAGAATGATTCTTTGCAGTAAAGCGATGTATGCATGCAGAAACTGAAAGCAAAATCTCACTCTAAGGTGGACAAGATAATGAACTATTATCAGTCTCATGACTGTCAAACTCTTCCACTCTGTGTATCTTTTGTCTTCTCCCTCTCTGTCAATGGTGTCTTGTGTTGTGTTGTGCAGAGGTTTATGAGCATGTGGTTGCATGTCTCTGGCACGGAGGAAGAATGGCCTCTTTTGTGTACAAATATTCTATATAACAATGCTCCTAGACTTTTGAGCTGGACAAACTAAGCAGCAAACTGTTAATAGAAACTGTATAAGAACAGAAGCTGCGGTCCAAAACTTGCTTTGCTCTGCAAATTGTCTGCAAATGTTTGACAACCATTGCTACAGTGAATGACTTCTCTTCTTCTTGTCCTCTGCTGTGTTGCATCATTGTGGACAGTTTGACCACTCTTAGTGGTGGTTGAACAAAACACTCTGACTCATGAATAATTGATGAAGTCATTGCTCAGCCAGGTTACCACTGCCTGTGACCCAAACCATGTCAACTGCATTGCTGGCCAAAACAGCAAGGTATAAAGTTCTCTCTGATCTCTGCTTTTTATCTGAATTAAATTTAGCTACCATACAGCTACCAAACAGTTCACACTTCTTTGGAGGGGAAGTGGTTTATCAGTCATCTCTGTTGTACTCTATTTGCAGATTGCCATGTAGTCAAAATAAAAACATTTAAGTGTTACTGTATGTGAGGCTGTATGGATGTGCCATTACTGCAATATCACTTGTTGGGCTTGTTGTGGTTGGTGTTGTAACAAGTTTTGATTACATTTAAATGCTATTGTGATTGAATTGTTGTTGAGGAAATGATGTAAATTGATGTAAATAATTGTGTCCATGGTTTATAGTTGCAGATACATGAGATATAACTAGTCTGAGGTTATACTCTCAGATTAAAGCTACACTGAAAGCACTGAAAAGTTAATTTCTTACTTCTAGGGTGTGTGGCTGTTTAAACAGGTGCTCTGACTTGCATGGTGGCTGAAGCTGCCAACACTTCTTGAGAAGAAGTGAAAATGTGAAGCTAAAATTGGAGACATGCTTGGTTTATTGTAATAAGAGAGATGTGAGAAAAAAAACAATTCTGGTATTTTACTGTTGAATTTTGCTATATTGCTAGTCAGTGTAAGTTTGCAGGGGTGTGTGTGTGTGCGTGTGCTTATTTGTTGGCTGAGTGTGTTTAAGACAATGACAACGCATTTCTTCCTGCAGTGCTGTTTCTATTGGCTCACGCTGAATATGGACAGAGAGACCAGTGTCAGGAACAGGCTCAGGAATAGAGCCAACAAGATCCTATTGTGTGTATGTGTGTGTGTGTGTGTGTGTGTGTGTGTGAGAGAGAGAGAGAGATAGATAGATAGAGAGAGAGAAAGAGAGAGAGAGAGAGAGAGAGAGAGAGAGAGAGAGAGANCATAAGTGAATAAAAGAAGTACATAAAAATGATGTTGCATCTAAACAGAATAATTCATTGGCACTAATTAGATTATCAGAAAAATAAGTTAAAAAAATAAAAGTTTGTGTGTGTATGGGAGAAAGTGGAAGAGAGGGAAAAGGACTTCTTTTTAGTGAGGTTTGTTCTTGTAGAGCAAGCAGTCAGTTGAATCTCAATTATTTATATGTGGTAAAAGCAATGGGTGCTGTCTCCCACCAGTACTGACCACATTAGCTAAAAATGTGCACACATGCTCAGTAGAGAGACACATGTGAATGTACACATCAGGTCAAATATCAGTATTACATCTTTGCAGTGTTGAAGTTCTCAGTAATGTCATGCCTTGTATTCTGATGTGAAACTTTAATAACTTGAAAGTCACTGTTGCATAAAGTAATGTTTGAGTGCATTCACAAAATACTAGAAGAATTAGCATAAGGGGAAAATGTAATATCATGACCAATATGTGAGCAACATTTATATCTTTAGCATCAGTTTTCCAATGTTGCAGAGGGAGTATAAAGAGTTCTCCGCTTTATTACTGGCACAACTTAAGCCTATTAAAGCTGTACTAATCAATATTTTTACATGTAGAGGTTGATCAAGTGTGCTTGTGTGCATCTCAGCTCCACAAGGTGTTTGGGCATTTTAGTTTTATGATTCTGTTCTCTCTCTGTGTTTCCGCTCTGTCAATGTAATGGCACCCTTGTGGCTCCCTTCCTGGCAGGCTACAGAGAGGGATTTCTATGGAAACGAGGCAGAGACAATGGACAGTACCTCAGCCGAAAATTTATTCTCTCTGAACGGGAAGGTGTTCTGAAGTACTTCAACAAGCATGATGTGAGTAATTACTTGAAATTTTGATTTGAAAGATGTTTTTTTAAATGCATCTCTAGAGATCTCTTTCAACTTCAAATTTTCAAGCATTTATTCCAGGCATTATGATACCCTGAAAATTGCAATGATAAAAAAAGAAAAAGACAAACTCTGTTTTGAAAATTGTATTTTCTTTTCTGCAGGCTAGAGAGCCCAAAGCGATAATGAAGATCAATACAGTGAATGCCACTTTCCAGCCAGAAAAGATTGGCACTGCCCATGCTCTACAGATAACGTATTTAAAGGACAACAGTACAAGGAATATTTTTGTTTATCATGAAGATGGAAAGGTAAGGTGAAGTCATTTTGGTGTTTTTGGCTGGAAATAATATGCAGGAGTGTATCTGAGCTGTCTGACCAGGAAATAAAAAGCAATGTGTCTATCTGGTGGATATGATTTGTAACTACAAGCTTGTGTGTAATATAACTTTATTTGAATAATTCTTTATATTATTATCTTTGATAAATAGAATAGAGCAAACAATGTCTACAGCAATAATCAGTGGCTTGATTGTCTTCTTAATATGAAATAATATTGTTATATTGTTTGTTCAAATGGCATTTCTAGTGCAAATGGAATTTATGATTTTCATTCTCATAATGGGTACAGTGTGTGAAATGTAGGGGGTAACTGGGCACTATCAGAGTTGATGATGTATGTAAGGAGGTAATGCAGCATGAGTCAGTCACTGAACATCTTGATTTCCTGTCTTGAAGGAAATGGTGGACTGGTTCAACGCCATCAGGGCAGCCAGGTTTCACTACCTGCAGGTGGCTTTTCCTGGAGCTCTCACATCTGATGTGAGTACACACATGCAAGCAAACTAACAGCTAGGCTGTTACCTGAGGGCACTGAAATCATAGTGTTGATGTTTGTGAGCAGTATAAAAAACACATGGCAGTTATTTAATTGCCCATGTATGCTAGGTATTTACTAGGTATTTATTTCAGTGCATAGACAAGAATGCACTGAAATGAATACCCCCCACCCCCTTTCAATTTACAATAGAATTTCAATTTACAGTATTGTGGTAGATTATTCTTGTTGATTTTCATTAAAGTTTGTTCCTGTGATCTGTCTGCACCTGATTGGGCTGTGCATGGACCTTGAATTGGATTTGAAGAAGTATTTAGGCATTCATGATGGGCTATAAAAGAAAATTTCATTTGAATTATTGGAGACAAAATCAAAGTAACATACAAGGAGGTTAGGATGCTTGTATGCACACATATACACACAAACCATACACCGTTGATCAGCAACAATATGTCTTTGCTCTTTCCTTGGCTAGTTGTTGCCTAAGTTAACCAGAAACTACATAAAGGAGGGTTATATGGAGAAGACTGGTCCAAAGGTGATATTCAGTTTTTTTGGCAACAGTTTTTGTAAATAAAGCACATAGCATGAAAACAAACATATTTATGTCCCTCTTTTGTTTCTGTCCCGCAGCACACTGAGGGCTTCAAGAAGAGGTGGTTCACAATGGATGACAGGAGGCTCATGTACTTCAAAGATCCATTGGTACTAAAGCTGCATGTCCTGGAGACATTTCTGTAGATGTACAGTGTGACCAACAGATGCTGCTGTGTCTTATAGACTTGTGCCAGTGTTACTTACTGAAAAAATGACTTGGTTAAAAATGTTTCACTATCTGGTTTCAGGACGCCTATGCACGAGGTGAGGTGTTCATCGGTAGTAAGGAAAACAAATACACTGTGGTTCCTGGCCTCCCTCCCAGCATTCAGGGCTACCATTGGCAGTTTGGAATCACCATAGTGACCCCTGACAGGGAGTTTCTTTTTGCGTGTGAGACTGAAGAGGATCAGGCAAACTGGATTGCTGCATTTCAGAGTGTTATCAACCGACCAATGCTGCCTCAGGAGTATGCAGGTAAGTTTCACTGCTGATTATGTTGAATCATTGTGAGTTTCATTCTTCTCAATTGCTGAGTCCAATATTGTGCTTTCCTCTTCTGTATGCAGTGGAGGCCTATTTTAAGCACAAACCATGACTTGTCTTAGTGCTTGAAGGACTACTGGTACAAGAACAAGGAAGTGGAGCTGGGGGAAGAGGTGAAGGACCTTGATGCATTTTACAACAAAAACGATTTTATAATGAACGCCGCTATAAAAACTGAAGGGTGACCATTCAACAGTTCATTTTACTCTGCCCTGTCGACCTGCTCAACTTTACTAATATTTTGTGCAAAATTCCGTGGAGTCACAGTCACTCCTAAATTTATGTTGTGGAACTCTTGAATGTTAGTCGAACTTACATACAAAGATGTCAGTTATCCTGACCTGAATGTTTAGAAGTTATGTATGTGTGTGGGACTCAGAACTGTTGCTGCTCACATGTGAAAGGATTTTTAATCTTTTCTGTTCTCAGTAATATAAGCCAACAACTTAATTTATCTTGCAGATGTCAACCAAGTATGCACACCGGCCTTCTGGGCAGTTATAGCAGACTAAAACAGACATTATCTGACACATGACTATAATATCTCAGTAGGAAGTATTTATACATGTGATCTGCTGATACTCACATACATACTCATATTTATTTTAATGTACGAGCACCATATCTAATTTGTAATGTATTTTTTTTAACTTTCTAATAGCTATTTTGTCAAGCACAGTAAGCTATATTTTGCTTTTCTGTGCATTTTCAAGCAGCTGAATGTTACTCATTTTTTGTGATCACTATCCCTTTCCATGCATTTCTTTGTCTCTTCCTTTTTGTAAAATTGTCATCCAATGGTTTACTTTCATGCTATATGATTAGCTGTCCTCTAGAGGGAGACAAATGAAAGGTTTTAAACTTGCTCTAACCTCCCCAAGCACTTCAAACTACTGACTACCAACAAACCACTGACTGAAGGTGTGTGCAGCAAATTATTCAAGTGTTGAAGCAAAATATGTTATTGTGCATTATTGCGTGGTGCATGATTTATCTCTTAGACTTGAAGAGCTGGGTTCATACAAACCATGTGAGTGTGCATGCCTACTGCCAAAGTGTTACTGAACAAAACATCTGCTAATACTCTGAGTTTGCGTGGAGTCGAGTGAGTAAGAATATGAGTTTTGCAAGTATAACTGAAATGTGGTACAGATGACCATTAAAAGAGTAAAAAAAACACATTGCCGTCTGTTTTTATTGTTGTTAACTTTCAGTTACAAGAAAGAAGTTGCACATTGAAAAATAGTAAAACCAAAGGGAGAGACAAAAGAGAAACATATAACCCATCACAACTAGATTTGAAAAACATGAAAAACATGTAGTACAGCAAATACTGTACAGAGAGATAATCAGTTTCTATGCTTTCTATAACTAAATCTAAAGCAATAGTCATATAAAAAGATGGCTACTTTATGAAGAATAGGTTAATACTGTTAATAGATTATAAGAAACAAACTGGCCAAAATGTTAAGACATTTTTAAGAAAAAATTGCACTAAATATCCCATTTATATAACCATGTATGGAAAATATAAGCAGAACAAAAATCACCCAAATGTTTGCACTGGAAACAAAATATACAGAAAATAAAACTATAGACTATACATATCATTGTTGCTATACAATACTTAAGGTAACACTGTCAACATACTGTAAGTCTTTATTCCCTCAGCACCCACCCCATATCCCACCCACTTCCTGATTCACCATCTGCTATCTGTTCCTATCCCGTCATTTTGTACGTGCAGAAAAAAGTGTTAAGAATTTACACTGTGTATGTCAAAACCCCCATGTATACAGATTACAAGTATGCTTAACTGTCTTTCACACAACTTCAAATGTTAATGCATTATCAAGAAGAAAGGTTTCATTTGAGCTCTCTGAGATGCAATGTTGATTCCTTATAGTTGAAATAGCATGAATTCAAATACTAAAAGAATTATTTATTATAGATAATAATGCTGTTCTGTTCTTCAAATCTTTACATACAAAATAGTAACATCCATGGACTTCTTTTGACTATGTAAAAGAAGAAATACATATTCCCAAATATCCACAACTGAATCATGGACATGCTTAGATTTTGTTTATGCTGGTGAGCTAAACCGGCTCCACAGAGCCTGTTGAATTACTGACATGAACACTGGACAGAAAACTCATCACTATGCAGAAAGTACAGGAAATATCATCCACACATTGACCAGACATTTTAAATGGATATGGGTGATGAATGACCTCAGAAGACAATCCAAAGGTATTTTCTAGGGTTTGGTTAAAAGATAATCATGCAGCTGTATTTATGGATGAGAATATCCATTAACAGGATAACAATTGATGTGTGCAGTTCTTTACTTTCTCTTTTACCAACTGAAATCCGAGACTACATTCACAGCTGCAAAAGGAGGCGAGAGAAGAAAAAAAGGACACTCGACCTAGAGGACTTATGTGAGATTTGTAGTGGAAAACATTAATTGTAGTATGAGGATGGAGAAAGAGAAGGACAAAAAGGATTATACCTCGCTGGAGCTGACTCCTCCTTTATCTGTCCTTTAGGACAGATACAAACAAGTAATGTACAAAGATGAATGGTACAATTTGGTTTCCATGGCACACACACACACACACACACACACACACACACACACACACACACACACACACACACATACAAATACATACATATAACAATGCACGCCCAGAGAGTGACAAGCAGGTTTTAAGATCTGCAGCAGCCAGTGCTCTTCATCTCCTTGCTTACATACTCCTGGAGTTTAAAGTTCTCACCGGGATCCTTCATAGACCGACGTTTCAACTCCCTGAGAGGAAGGAAGATAATAAGAAGAGAATAAATTTCTTTAGAATCCTGATGTCCTACCTTCAATGAGGAAACTATAACGTAAGGACAAAATTTCACATATTGCAATTTTGAACTCGAAGTCTGCTCAGTGCCTTTTTCTCTGACGTCTCAACCTGAAATGCAGTTGAAAGCTCTGAGAAAAGCAGGAAAGGTAATCTCAAGTGTGGATATTATTACAACTACAACCACACTCATGTTTCTTAGTTCTGCTCTATCTTCTTAAGGAATGCATTATTGGGACAATGTAAGCTCTTAATTAGGCTTCAACACTTCATCAACACTTGCACAGACTTAGGTGTACTCACTTAGCCACAGCAGTGAAAGCCAGCTCTACGTTAAGACCTGACCTGGCGCTGGTCTCCATGAAGGGAACACCAAACTCCTGCACAGTCAAAGTAATGGCAGTTAATGGAGATCTACTTTTGGGGCTTCACCCTTTTACCAAAAGCAGACACATACATGTTTATAATAATTCAACACCTCTTAGCTGAATTTTACTGCTGAATTAAAAAGAAGAAATAGAACTTGTTGTGCTTGTTTACTAGATAAATCCAGCTCAGACTAACTTGTGATAAATCTGTGTTCCAGCCTTTTCTTTGGAGGCAGAATTTGTCTCAGCCCACAGTGATAATAACTGCTTTTTTCACCTTCCAGACTGATCCCTAAGTTAGGCCTGCTTAGTGGCATTTTATAGCTCCCACTTCTGGAGAGGATCACCTGGCTGTATGCTATTGTTTTATGTGACTTGCTGTGAAGCAACAATAGGGGAAATTGATAAAAAAAGTTTTCTCCTGTTCCAGTGCATAGTGTTTATTACAGTTTATTACAGAACCCAGCACTAAAAAAGTGATTATAACTGACATGCTGAATGAATGTTTTGCAGAAGCTCATAAAACTTTCATAGATTAAAAATAAAAAAAATAATAAACATTCATTTTCAAATATTTATTATCTACAGCAGAGATATAGCTCAGAGCTGTCTTCCCTTTTCCCCTCAACATTTATCTTGTGTGAAAGATAAAAAGCAAAATTGAAAACTGATCTCTGGACAATCCAGCCTTTTTGTAATATTCAAAGTCTTCTTATTTGCCATAGAAATTCAATCAGTCATATAAATCCTTTATTAAATGAAGCAGACAATCAATCATTTAAATACTGTATGTAGACGCCTACAAGATGAGCTGACCTTCTGTTTTTTTACCTTAGCAAGCCTCTCACCATCCTCTCTCTTCACTACTCTCTCATGACTGGTATCAGCCTGGTAAGACAGGGAGAATAATAAGGTCACATGAGGCCACATGATGCAGTGGCTAAAACCACAACATACACTCATCGACTATAGAGATCTGTTTGCTGTTTGTCTGCAGTTAACATACAAGCCTTAGGTGGTGTTTAGGTTTGATTGCAGTTAATGAGTCATAACTGGCTGACATGGAGTGCAAGAAGACAGAGCTCTGAGGCAGAGACATCTGTTCTTTGCTGAGAGCGAGGAATGTGGATGTCAGTCAGAGAAAAAAATGTCATGTACCGATGGATGATATTTTCAATTTACTAGCTTGCAATATTATTAAATTTTTAAATCCAATATAGTCATCAGTGACGTACAAAGTGTGAATTATGGTGCTTTTGGTTACATTTGTGTTTGTATATGACGCTGTGCATGCATGCATTAAAACTGGGTATCCATGAGTTTCTAATGATTTTCTATTACATGTTTTTTAGTTTTACAAAGTAAGCCACACACATGCATTAGTTTATTTTTTTCCAAATGCAAAGCAGCCAAACAGAAATGCAGTCTAAGCTTACCAAAATATAATTGAACTTTATTTAATCAAATAATAATGAACAAAAATAAGATTCTGATCAAGTATTTATTGTAAACATTTGTCAGATGACCGACACAATACTTCAGAGAGCTGAGGTCTATACCAAATAGACACATAGCCCTACTGTGCATATGCAGTATCTGCAGGGTTTACTGTTTCCATTCTACCTCCACCTACAATCTAAAGTATTTCCCATAATGCCTTGCCTTGTTTCCGAGCAGCATGAGCACCACATCCTGTTGGGCATACTCATGAATTTCAGTCAGCCATGCCTGGTAACAGAACAGGACAAAGAGACAAGAGAGATACAGACAGGAGAGAGGATATGTTATTAGTAGACAATTATGAGCGTGAAGACCT
>JANJYP010073786.1:0-10092 GCA_024605115.1 Rastrelliger brachysoma
ACTTGTGTAGTTTGTGTAAGACTTACGAGCAGAGGCATGTTGAGCATTTAGAAAGGTGAAATTCCTTATAGTTAAATGACATGAATAACTACATTAGTCATGAAGCTGCCAATATTTGTGGGAAATTGTAAATAATAATAATAATTATTATTACTATTATTTTTTTCAACAAAATTTACTGAACTTATTTAATTTTCTGTGCATTTTATTAGTGTATTTTATTATATTCCTAATATCAGAGTTATCATGTTATCTTCAGTAAATATGATTTTATATATTCTCATAAGAAACACATTTTGTATGTTTGAAAATAAATATTCACACTTTTGTTTCTGTTGTTGTTATTTGCATCTATTTTCTAAAAAAAGAAATGGCATCGATCTAAAGTCTAACACATAAGATNCTTTGTTTCTGTTGTTGTTATTTTCATCTATTTTCTAAAAAAAAGAAATGGCATCGATCTAAAGTCTAACACATAAGATGATGTGGAGAAAACAAAAGTTGAAAAAGAAAAAACAAAAGCCTCTAAATGAAAATGTAAATATATTAAATTTAAGCACTGAAGCATTCGTAAGGTAATGTGAGTGACACTGAGTTGATGCAATAATAAATGAATTCCGCAAGCTGAGAAAAGCAGATTGTGAGGCAGCCATGTGACCTGCAGTGTTTCAGAGGAGCCTTACCATGGTCTCCATCAGTCGCCAGTCCTTCTCCAGCTGCTCCATTGGTCTGGTCCACCAACTGCAGAAGCGGGCATATCGCTGGCCCTGAAACCAGTACTGTCGCAGCCACTCGAACTCCACCTGCACACACACACACACACAAACATGCACAAGATGATATCGTGAGTTCATTTTTTCCAGCATTCACAAAAGCATTTAACCTGAAAAAGAAATATATGTAGAGATTTTTCCTCTGCTCCTTATTGAAAACATAAAACATTAAACCATGACATAATACGAAAAGCAATTTAATATGTTACTGTAAGTTGTTAAATTATCACATGAAACATTTATGCAATCATGTATATTAACAAATATCACAGTTCTTGTCACAAATGGACTAAATTATAACATTTAGGGTCTGTTAAAATGCAAACTGTGGAACTGCATAAAAAAAAATCAATCATCCCATTGTCAACAGCAGGTAAATAACAATAATAATAAAACACATTTTAATTTTGCAGTGAATCATCTTTTATGAGTAGCTGTCAGACTTCTCAACTGGTAAATATCATCACATTTTTAATTAACTACTTCACAGGGTTCACTGCCTCACTTAAATATACAATGTTTGCCTTTTTCTCTTTTTACGTAAAATTTATTTGTAATTCAAACAGAAATGAATCCTATAAAACTAAAAACACAATTAAAATAAATGTCTAAAAACATTTAAAGAACGCACCTTTTCACTTGGAATTGCTTTTTTGATAAGATAATTTATGACTACAGTTTTATGAGGTGTCGAAACTAAAAGATAAAGCGGTATTGACACATGCAAAAAAATGTCCTAACACAGACTGTATTAATATTGCTCATCTCAACACATTAATCACACCTTTACCAAATACGGACATACAGACAAACAGTACATTCACACACAAACATGCACGTCTCTTTAACGCACACACCTTGCACCACTCAGCACACCTGGAAACTCCGCCCTCTTCCTCCTCTCCTCATTCTCCTCCCTCCTTCCCCTCCTCTCCTACTCCCTTGCTCCGTCTGGAGATGACAGTTTCGGCTGCCGAGCCGCTCCCCTCTCCTCCGCTGGGAGTGTTTTTGTTTCCTGCTCTTTTGAAGTGCTGATTTAATCCTCGCAAGGATGCTTCATGTAGCCAGGTGTAGCCTATCTATTTCTAAGTGTGTTCTTTTCGTTTGCATGTTTTGTGTTAGTTAGTGCATCTGTGTGTTGGCGCCTTCGCATGTATCTGTCTACATAGTTGTGTGAGTGGCTTTGTTAGCGTCTGTGCACACAATTGCCATTGCAAGTATGTATGTCAAAGATCGCCCCAATTGCCGCCAACTTAAACGTAAGACACTCGGAGTTGCCCTCCCCCAAAACGTCCTACAAAGCATCATCCACCCGAAACAATGCACACAACATTTCATTTTGACGCCGACAACTGTACAACACAAAATGCACCTGCATACAAAGGCGTCGTGTCTCAAATGGGACTGCTATTGTTCCTTTTCTGAAAACCATTTCGTTTGTGGTTCTTCTAACAGAGCATTAGCCAGCGTACACAGCAGACCCTGTTTAAAGCTTGTCATTTTTTTTGTTGTTGAACTGAAGCATTCTGCACATTATTCCATTCATGTAGCACAGTTTTATTTGGTGAGCCAATCCTCCACCCTGTCTGCTTCAAATTATATTCATATATAACTAATTTGCACTAGCTAATATGTTTTGTTGGATGATGAAATGTATAACTTCTTTAGTTTTGAGGTCTTGGTTAAGTATTCAAAAGTCAATGCTGTCAGTGACTGGAAACATGAGACTCACACCACTCATCGCTGGTGTCAAAGTACAGTACTTTGTGTGACATCCAGCCTCACATCCTTGTGCACTACAATATTTGGATGATGTATAAAACATACATTGGTACAGGTAGCATTATGTTTCTTCCCAAATGATCAGCGCAATGCTATATGAGAGTAATTAATAATAATAATAATAATAATAATAATAATAATAATAATAATATAAGTTCAAATAGATTGTTGTTTTGAACTGTAGCTTTGGTTCCTGCTAAAAAAAGTGACATGGGGCAGTATTTTACTTTGAAATTTTCTACTGGTCATTGTGCTCTATTAAAAGGCAAGTGACCTACCACCCAGTCACCCAAGCAAGTTAAAACAAAGGGCAAGAATTATTTGCACAAACAACTTGAATGAGGTCTGCCCCAGGTTAGTAGCTGTGCCCAGAATCCTCCTGCCATTTGTTTCCAAAAAGGCTCTGATCACAGCAGGGATGACATGCAAGGACTGGGGCATGTCAGGGAGAATACACAGCCAGTGGCACTGCTCAGTAGCCTCTCAGTCACTCCATACAACCCACCCTTCAAAGAAATGTCATCCTTTATGGTCCCTTCAACACTCTGCAAATCCACTCCCCTTCGATCACTACAGCTCAAACACACAACAAAGCCGCCGAGCGCCAATATCGGACATCCTTTTCTCTCTGTCTGTCTCTCCTTCCATCTCTCTGATTGTCTGCCTGTCCTTTAGTGAGAAGAAACCAACCTGTGTCTCCACTTTGAGCTGACATGGCCGCCTGTCCCCCACTGAGCAGGCCAGAGGCAGCCACAAAGCAGGTCATCTAAAAGCGACTGAGGAGTGCTGGCAATGTGGCATTTGGAGTCTGGCCACCAAGCTGAGAGCTACCAAGAGGGGAACTCTGACTAAATGCCACCTATCCAGGCAGACAAATCGAATGTGTATGTGAAAGAGAGAGTGGTTGTTAGGGCTAGTTTTTCTCTAAGATGGCGTGGGGGTGCAAGAGGGGTGCTAGTGGCTCCCCTGCGGCAGTCGCTGTCATCTCTCCAGGTGATGGACACACTAACTACACATTAGCCTCACATTAGTTGTCCAGCTGCCTACCATGGCAACTCTGGAGTTAAAGCGAAGTAGCCCCTTTTTTTCCCCATCTAATGAGGCGCATTCTCTCTCTCTCTTTCTCTCTCTCTCTCTCTCTCTCTATCCCTTTCTTCACACCTTCACGGTATTCCCTGAGCGAGCCCAATCAATTTCCGGGCCAGGGCCCTGAGGTGGGAGCTGATGAGAGTGGGATCGATCCCACTCTGCCGTCCTCTGTTTACCTTTCCCGGCCTTCTCGCACATCAGCCAAGAGAACTGGTCCCACAAGTTCTCTGTGAGTGACCAGTCACGCAATTTACCCTCATCACACACTTGCCCGAGCAGTCACAAACAAGCTAGGTTATACTGTACATGCACACCTTGCTGTACGCATTTCCATTTCTATCTATATCCAAAAAACAGCAGTGTTGATTTTTTTTTTCCCCACAGAGCACAAATAAACCTACATGTTCTCTTGCTGCCTATGCTGCCACTAAAAGAAGATCTCATTGAAATCAGTGTGACTAATATCGTTCTATTAAATTATTAAAGTAAATTAAATCTTCAAAACACACAATAGCAAATCCCTCAATTGTCATTCTGCAGAGCTCAGAACAGATGAAATATGTACAGTATTCTATCTATACAAATACAATGTTCCATCCTGTTCATTTGTGTAGCAATTGCAAAACAAATTTACAAAGTATATAAAAACCATTAAAACCACAATAAACCCCAACAATCAACAATAAAAACGTCTCACATGAATTAAAAAGAGTGTTAAAGGGTAATAAAACTGGTAAATCCAAAAGGAATAACAAGTACAAAGTACAGGCTGCACAGATCTGCAAGCTGAAATATGTTTACAAGATTACAATGATATTACCAGCATGAGCCCCTCAGGTAAGGTGTGTCAAAGCCATGCAAAGACCTAAGTGTACAGGGAGACACATTTGGCCAAGAAAACAGGACGTTTGGAAGGTCACACACACCTGCTTCCTCACAGTTTACTTTCTGCCACAACATGTGGGAAAACCTTGTCCCTCTCTTCAATATTTACTGTGGGGGGGGGGGACTAGCATCATTAGAGGGGGTCCCTCAGGGCACTCTGTCACACACCCACCTGGGAAGTGACACAGTGGCTTTAAATGAGACAAGACGTTCGCGTCTGGGATTAGCATTTCAAAGCCAAACATGCACTCAGAGCCCGTGTGGCAATGCTATGTTAGACTACACCCCTCCACTACCCTCCACCGACACCTAAGACAGGAGGTAAGATTAAAAAGAGACAGTGAGAGGGACCACGCTTAACAAACAGGTGGGAACTTCAGTTTTCTTCATTTCTGTCTGTCTCCCATCAACCTCTACTTCAACTCGACATCCCACCCCATCCCCAAACACTGATACTCAGATGGCAGACGTTCTGCTTCATCATCGTCAGACCCGCCCACGTCCTCTGACAAGTGTCAACCTATACTCACCTCAGCCCCCTCAACTCCCATTGCACCACATTACACAATATCTGTGGCACGTCAAGCCGGTGCTAGTTTGCTGTTTAGCACTTTTTAAGGAAAGGCCCATAAGGCACTGTTCAGGTCAGGTTGCCTGTGCGTCTCAGCCATGTTCGCTCCTTGGTCGTCCATGTCAAACACGACCTGCGCAATATGCACCCGCCAAGCACCAAAGTGGGCCGCCATCATAAATAACTCCACCAACAATACATCATTTAAGTGGGTGTTCTGCTCTCGTGGGCAACTCCAAACAAATGGCCACATCGATCATTGCGAGTGCCAGGTAGGGTAGGCTGAGCCCCCGAGAGCAACCCCCCTCCTCTCCCCTTTACTTAAACACTCACACATACAAACTCGCACACCTGCTATTTTATAAATAGCATCCTGTTTTCCTAAATAAACCTGCCTTTGCCCTCTTGGTGGGGGCCTATGCTTGGTAATCCTGTGGCGCTATGCGGCAAGCTAGCAGGTGTTGCTAGCTCAACTAGCGCAGCATTGCTCCTGACACAGACAGCCCTATTGTTTGGCAGTGTTGAATAATTAATATTGTCTACAACCTTTAAACAACCTTACGTCAGACTCATCTGTCATGACGTCCCGCTGAGGGGCCTGGGTGCTAGCGTCGGCTAGGATGTGCGCTTTGAGCCCAGGAGTGGAAAGGGGGAGAGGTGAAGTGCTATATTAACTGTTGGCCTGCGGCAAGCTAACACAGGGGGCTGGCGGTGCCCCTTGCAGTCTTCTTTGACCTCACTCTACCCCTCAATACCCCAAGCCAGCATCACTCATTGTTGTGTCTGAAAAGAGGTTAGGGAGGGGAGCGGGGCATGACTCCATCTTTAGATAACATATGGAGAGGCTATTGCCTTACGA
Source organism: Rastrelliger brachysoma (assembly GCA_024605115.1). Taxonomy (NCBI): domain Eukaryota; kingdom Metazoa; phylum Chordata; class Actinopteri; order Scombriformes; family Scombridae; genus Rastrelliger; species Rastrelliger brachysoma. Next base: position 5,960 of record JANJYP010073786.1, read on the forward strand.
TCCATCACAGGCCAGGACAAATGAGAACAACCTGGATTTCATATCGGAGGCATTTCCCTCAGTAGAAACAACCACATAAGTAGTGGGTAGAAAGGTAGCAGGTTCCAATGCTACCGTTTACAAAGCTTTAACCTGCTAAAATAGGACTCACAGTGTAGTCCGTTATTCCTCATGATGCAGAGGGAATAGAAAGGGTATATCAAACCAAAATTAAAAGATACTGCTATATCTTTTTTACTGATAAATTTCTATAAGAAACATAGACAGACAGATATTTATATAGTAGTCACTATACAGCTAAATGTGTCATGTGNTGAAAGGGTATATCAAACCAAAGTTAAAAGATACTGCTATATCTTTTTTACTGATAAATTTCTATAAGAAACATAGACAGACATATATTTATATAGTAGTCACTATACAGCTAAATGTGTCATGTGTACTTAATATGTGTAGTGTACTGCATAGATTTCATACTGTATGGTCACAAAATTCACAAAAGCATAAATTCATAGACTTGTTCAGATAAATAAAATTCCTTAATCAGATATTTATCCATGATATTCAAAGAGAACAACTGTGATTCTGTCTTAATGAAATCCTGTCATATCTGCAGATGGTTCTTAGCCGTCTTTAACCTCCTTGGAGTACCAGATGGGTGAGGATTACAGCATCAGGACAATATCAGAAAGTGTCAGGCAGGTTCATGATCACAGAAAGATATATTCAAACTTTCAAAGACTGCTATTGTCTAAAGTTTTTTGGCATTTATTCTGCTGTCCAATATGGTCAACCATATTCATCTGGTGCAAAAATAAACATCAAATATTCCCTGAAGCTAAAAAGTTAAAAGTTAACACCATTGAAGACTAGTTCAAATACATTTTATTTTCATGCACACACACACTAAATGCAGGAAAATTGCAGACATAAGAACATATGTGCTATCATTAAAAACACACACGCAGATGAAAACACACCACCATGACCCCACCTCATTGTGAATCTCCTCACAGTGCTGTAGTGTGGTTGGCCGTAGGGCCAACAGGCTGTGGGATCCTGTCTCTGGGTCAGTGTGCAGGTTGGACAGGGCCTCCTGGCACCGTGACTGGATGTAGGTCAGGGTCCCACTGGAACACTGACAGGAAAAGGGACAGACCCAGTGTTATACATGTAACTGATGTGTAGGGTTTAGCTACAGTTTTGACCCTGGGTATCAAAAGACAATTAAAAGTTTCATACAAACTTCCTAAAAATGTACAAGAAGATGTCCTAATGACTAAGCCTCACATTTCTCTTAAAAAATCATGATTCACTGCTGTCAACAACATTTTTTTCCCTTTTTTCATTATTGTATCACTGTATTCAAACTTTTTAAAGAATGATTTTGTTTGTGATTGAAATATTACATAGATATAAATTAATAAATAATTCTCTATCTTTTCTCATTGGAGATTATCAGTGGATGATAAGACAAAAAAAGTGTTTGGGTGTGTTTGAAAAACTTTCATAAAATTGCAGTTTCTTTCCCCTCCTAAGAGACTGCACAAAACATGACTTTTTGAATGTTTTTGTTTACCAGACACAATGTTGAAGCTTTCCTTTTTCCATTTTACTCATTCTTCCCCTGAAATAGCGTGTAAGTACCAACAGAAGTCCTAACTGAAACCAAAGGGGACTGTCAGCATGCTACACAGATTTGTAACGCTGTGTTTTCCCTTTTTTAAGGCTGGTGGCTTTCTCACCTCGGCCACTCTGTGAGTGGAGCTGAAGCGTGCAGTGTCTCCAGCTAGGACACAATGCTGGTGGGTACTGTTCAGATCATCTGGTAAATATAAGAAAGAGAAAACTATCAGAGCACGCTAGCAATACTGCCAACAATTATCAAGACAGCAGGAAAAAAGAGAACAGACCAGGAAAGGAAAATATTCAGTAGAAGAGAGTAGTTAAAAGCGACTTAATATTTTAAATTGTGGTTTTAATTAATTATAATAAAGAATAGAGCAAACCATAAAAAGAAAAGAAGTGATTACAATAGCAAAACAGATGGAAAGCAGGGCGTGAGTGAACATGACAACTAAATCATGTACTCTCAGACAGATTGCGCTTGGTCCAGCACCGAATCAAATAGAATGAGCGGCATTGTACTATAATTTTAATTACCAAACAAAACCAGATCACGCTCAATCTGTCAAGATGGAAGAGCCATACCAACAAACATTTGTCCAATATCACAGGAGCTTTACAAAGAGGCCTTACTGCTGTTTCCTGTGCATCCCTCCATGTGTTTCTTTGTGTGTATAGATGTTCTCTCAGCTCTGCCATTATTTGCCTCATACCAATAATTAATTTAGCCATGACAGAGCTGTCATTCACAGCACATGTGCATATTTACACCCGCCTTGAGCAAGAGTACACCGGCTAATGCCTGTGATTTGAAAGTCAAACAGCCAAATGCTTTGGGAGGAAGATATTATTGTTTGGTGGAGGAGAAAAAAAAGATGGTGACAAACAAAACAACTTGCTGGTGTTTTCTTCACCCTGATGAGATTGTGAAGGATTAGGTCTCTGGGCAGAATTACTCTACGTCTTTAAAACTGTTTATATCCAATAACAAATTATCTCCATCAATCTGCTCTTTTCTTGGCGCGTCTGATGCGTCAGTGGGATCAGGAGGGAGTAGAGGCAAACTCGATAACTGTAATAAATATTTATCTTTCTTTCAACCCCTGCGCCTGCTGCCACTTGTCCTCCTTTTCCAGGAAGCAGGCTTTTAAATATATTGGGTCAACTCTTTTCTCCGGTCCTCCTGTGCATTGGGAGCTGGAAATCTGATTATTGAACAGGCCCGGTGTCAAGACTTGCATTGTTCTTTTTTAACCACTGAAATTCCATTTGGGTGGAAATGATGGTGATTCAATTTGCCTCCAGCAGCTTAGACATTAGCAGTTCAAAAGGGCCACCCGGCGACAAATGGTGCTGAAAAGACATTACGGTGTCTGTGGTTATACACCATTGTAGTTTTCTTTTAATACCACAAAACTACTTATCATATGGTATTTGTCACTAAAACACCGGAACAATATATTTTAACACTTGGTTTATTGGTGACTGCTCCGTGTGTGCGTGTGTGTGAGAGAGAGTAACAGGAGTGGTGTCATGTCCTCTCTCATGAATGAAAACACAAAGGGCTGCAACCTTTGCATGTGTGAGAGCGCATATTTTTATGCATGTGACTTGTGCAAATTTATAGGTGCGTGCATATGTTCGCGGAGTGTGCCAAGTATTTAATTCAGGTAGACGGACAAAAGCGACAGACAGCCAAGGCCTGTGTGAGCTGCTATCGTTGTGCAGCAGTCAGCCTCTCAAGGGCGTACTCACCAAGTGGAGCATAAATCCCCACTGATCCGCGACAGTCAAGTCCCATTAGAATGGTCTGCACAACAGCCCATCACTCTATTATCATGGCTGGCCTGAAACTGACTGTTCTATTGTAAATCTTATCCAGCTAAAGGAGGTCGGCTTCAAGCCCTGTCAAGCTGAATATTAGGTACAGACATAGCTGCTCTCAGAAGAAAACATAGCAGCTTCAAAGAGTCAACTTCAGGAATTCATTAAAACCTTCCTTTTAACTTGCTTGTTTAAAAAAAAAAAACTCAGATTGACAAATATTTATTATTGACCACTAATGTCAGATAAATAGATAATCTGATCAAACTTCACAATGTTGGGTTAGACAGATGTGTTATATACATGGATGTATTCGACTTCTGATTTGCTAATACAGTGGTGCAACTGATGTCAAAACTTCATCATCCTACTGTACCCTGAACAGCAAACACCAATAGCTGAACACGCAAGCATGACAGCACACTTGTATTGTCTTTATCCTTCACTAGTTGGACACGTGCACACCTGCCCAGTTTATATGAAAGCCGCAGAACAAAAACAAAGAAAAAAAAATCCTAGTAACTGAACAGCAACCACCTAATTATTACCTGTTAGATAATACTTTCAACCTGTCTCACAACTTAATGATGACTAGGAATTATCTGAATTAACTTGTAGAGGCAACTCATAGACGGATAAACCACAACGCTGTTAAGTGAAATACTGGGGCAAGAATTGCATAC
>JANJYP010073807.1:0-11082 GCA_024605115.1 Rastrelliger brachysoma
GGTAGCTCTCCAGGAACAGGGTTGGTGACCCCTGCCCTAGACCAACGAGCCACACAAACCATATAAACTGGCATTTCCAGGTACGGTGAATGCTGTTCATATCTGGGTCTTGTTTGATTGCACTCTCAGATCTGTGGGATTCAGTGTTGGATTCAACTTTGTAATAATTGACTGGAACTCAAACAAATGTACAGCAGGTGCATGGTTAGTTCCAGCAACCACTGTTGGGTACATACATTAGTTGGAATAAAAAGAATCTGAAGCCACATGGGCCATTAGGGAAGGGTTTGGACACCTCTGGTTTACAGAATCCTGAGGTCTTTTGAGAACAAAGTGGATATGAAGTCATACTCCTGGCAGTTTCTGAAGTCTCATACTATACAACAAAACCTTTACCATCAGCATGTAAGTGCAATTGTTCAACTTTGAACTCCTCATTAGGATGGTTTAGCTTCCCAACAGTTCTGAAGGTAGTCCAATAAATAAACAGAAGGAATAATAATCCTGCCATGAGCCAACACTGACCACAGCATGTGATACACTTTTATAAAAAGGTTCCACCAATACTCAAATTGATTGTCTCAAGTTCTGACCAATACACTCACTATTAAACCTTGTTCAAGTAGTCAGAGTCTGCTCTTTTGTGCATCACATAATAAAATGTCAAATTAAAACACTTGACTTGAATTTGTAAATGTGCAGATACTTGGACTTGTCACCAGATGGCAGTGTTGTGTCACTAACCTGAAACTGAGTTTGCATCAGTCTGCGTGTATCAGGTATATAGTATGATTTTAAAATGTTTGCTTTTTTGCTGAGTCACAGCAGTACAGAAAAAAGTACCTTATTTATTTATTATTTCATCACAGTTTTAATTTGATGGGAAGCAACCTCAACTAGGCATGTTTTTTCTCTCATGTATTGTATTTCATAGGTCTTTATAATATGTGTTCTTCTTTAGTTAACGTCATAAAGTGACCAAAAAAAAAGGTCATGTTTTGAAACAACTATTTCCATGTAGTAGTAACACAGAGCACTTGTCAACTTCTGGCTTATTCATAGATTATTTTGTTTGTACATAGGGTTGCAAGATTTTCAAACTTCCATGGGAATTTATGGGAATTAACAGGAATTAACCAGGAATTACTAAATTGAAGGAACGTTCTTAATAGAGAACTTAAATAAAGTTGGATAAAATAATCCTGACTAAAACAAGCAGATATCAACAGTACAGTTGAATATCTATACTATCACATGCACACATAGCACACTGTTTACTGCAGGGCTACTGAGGCCACGCCCCCTACGTGCACTGTGCATTCCTCCATCACGTGCACACATGATTTCTAGAACTTTTGAGCCCAGAACACATGGCTATTGAAGCTACACAAATGAATTCATGTTTTGCAATTGGCACCCTCTTACAGTTTCTGAACGATCAGCTTTTATCTGCTGTTTTCAATTTGGAATATTTCCAAAATTCCCCAGTTTAACTTCCCATGGAAATTTACCAGAAATTTTCCACCCCTTTGCAACCCTACTTGTACATCACTTGGCATTTCAGAGAAATCTGAAACGAACAACATGTTGAGCAAAAACACTTCCAGTCTGTGCCTCTACTAATGAGGATCACATTTACAAAGCCTACCTTTGTGACAAACAGTGGTGAGACACTGTTCGTCTGGAAGGTCTTCATCATGGCCTCTGGGGTAACTGTGTCTATGTCAGTAGAGATGTTGATGGCAGCATTATTGATCAGACAGTTCAGTCCCGTGCTTCCTACAATGGACTGCACCTCCTTCAAGGCTGAGCTGATACTCTGCTGGTTGTCTGTGTCTGTGGAAATAACAGGAAACGATCATTTACAGACTTCAGCCTTGTAAATATCAGTGTTAGTGTAATGTGACTGAGATTGTCAAAAGATGTTATATGAAAGCACTGCGATTACATATATGAGTTTATTAGAGAGCAAGTCTAGAAACTGAATTAGTAGATAATAGATTAGATTTGGTATAACAAGTCCATTCAGGCAGATTATACCATCGATTTTATTAATAATAATGCCACTATAAAAAAGTAGTGAGGGTAGAGAAAACTAAGATATGAACTAAGAAGTGTAAAGTTACAGAAAGAAAAACTAAAACAGTGATAAGACAGACCATATGCATGGTGTATCTGATACAGCTAGCATCTTAGCAATAAGACAGTATGCAGACTCACCTAGTGTCACAATATGAACACCTGGGTATGTGTTGGACACTTCTAGCAGATCCTAAGTTAAGCAGGAAATAGAGTGAACAGACTATTCAGATAAAGGCAGTTCATGCACAACTCATTTTCACTGAAATGCTTACTTTCAGTATTTCAACCAGCTTGTTCACAAAATGTAATAATGACTTTTATGAAAAACACAAACACACACTGTGGGTTATCTATCTATCTATCTATCTATCTATCTATCTATCTATCTATCTATCTATCTATCTATCTATCTATCTATCTATCTATCACTTTCTATTTTTTTTTGTATTGGCGGCTGTGGCTCTGGAGGTGGTGAGGGTAAGATTGCCGGTTCGATTCCCGGCTCCTCCTCCACATGTCGGGTTTTCCTGTATCCTTGAGGAAAACAGGAAAACCCAAACCCCCAATACGTCAACGAGGAATGAATGTGTATGAATGGTTAGCGCCCCAACTGATGACCAAGTTGGCACAGCTCCTGTCATCAGGGTATGAATGTATAGTGCTCACACGTAGAGTAGAAACGCTTTAAGTGGTCGCAATAACTAAAAGAACTATATAAGTACAGTATATTTTACTGCCACTGCGAATCAAATTTCCCCATGATTGACAATAAAGCTTTGAGCAGAGCTGAAGTGAACTGTGACGTTAGTGTCGTGCGGCGGTCCCTCGCGTGACACTACAGACAATAGTTTGGAGCTCACGTGCCTGTGTGGTGCATATAAGTAACAGTATACAGTCTATGGTTATGACTTAGGAATAGTGTTGAACATTTTGAAATATTGACCACCTGGTGATGTTTATTACCTTGGAGCCAGTTGGGTTTCGGGCTGTCGCTATGATGGTAGCGGGTCTGTCGGTGCTTTTAGCTAAGTGTTTGACCAGCTGCAGTCCTATTCCTCTGCTGCAGCCTGTTATCAGCATAGATTTACACTTTGTTAGGCTCGCACTCATCTTCACAGTCACTTCCAGAGAGCCTATACCACAGTTTTTAACTGTTACAAAGAGCTGCAGCGTTTGTCGGCACAACGTAAACACGTCGGGTATGCTGCCTTCAATGATACTCGTAAACCTGAGTATTTCCCTAACACGCATCAGGTTGCGTTTAGGCGTTGTTGGAAATACTAATGTAAATAAGTGACAAAATATTTTTTTTGTGACTATGTGGTAAATACAGCCCAGGTTTTGGCTACAGCGGGAGTTTCATAAGGGCTTTACTTAAACACACGAGGAGACCAGTATCATATGTTCACAATCCATGTCCAGGGAGACTAAAGATTATAATGAAAGAAAGAGGGAAATAAATAATTAAAAAAGGGTACAAATGTCATATTTTTTGACTGCTTTTTATTTTAAGAGAGCAAATGTGCATCAAGCACATGACGTCTACTGATTTAAACAACTCTTGCTCTGTTTTCAACACATTTAAAAGAAAAAGACATTTCCCCCTTTCAATCAGAGGAAGAAAATAGATATGAAAATGTGTATGTCTTGATATATGTACAGAAGCACGTCCATACTGATGCTACTGCCTATATGTCGGCAAATCGTGTTCTAATCATAGACTGTAAAAAATCTATGGTCCTATGTTATCCACTGTCTTCTCTTCCTTTTCTCGTTCATTCATGAGTCCCTGAAGGCATCAGTCAGACTGTAGCTCACAGCAACAGAGCAGTAATAAGACAAGCGACGAAAAAAAGACAAGCGTTAGCAGGACTAAAGTAACAGTTAAAATAACAGTTAAATGTTAATCTTTTAGTTTCAGACATTGTGTGGAAAAACACAATTATTGTACGTAAATATTCAACTTTGATTGTGAATATTACTTAGTTAGTTAGCTGTAATGTAATATGGCTAACTATTATAACTTCAATATAGTTAACGGTGGGTAAATGCTAATGCTGAGTTTAGCTAATGTAAGTTAGTCTTGAAGAAAACATGTACTAAAATATCCAAAGATATAGTTACTTATTTAATTACTTACTTAGTTAATTATTAGGGGAAACATATGCCAAAAAATAAACACTTTATGTGAAAAAAATGGAAAAAAATATTTGGAGAAAAACGGTGTTGAAGAAATTAAAGCTAACTCCACTGAAAGCTGGTTTCATGAACTTGTTGATAGATAAAGTACATTTCTGGTTCTGTTATATTTCACCAATATGATGTATGTATGTATGAATTACAGGTGCTTTCTTCTCTGGAGGGATGGATAACACTCAGACTGAGCTGAACACAACTGAGAGCAAAGAGGGAAACCCTAATGTTAATGACCCTTCTTTAAAAGACCGTGGCTCTGAGAGGTACAGTAATGTCCCCCATGGCCCTGCAGGGACCCAGGTATGGACAGGCCCCCCTTCAGATGCCAGCATGCCTGGAATGGTTCCTCATCCTCTCCAACATCCCACACAGCCAGGAATGGTGGACCCTCTCAGCTATAGGTCTAGTGTTCTTTCTTTCTTTCTTTCTTTCTTTCTTTCTTTCTTTCTTTCTTTCTTTCTTTCTTTCTTTCTTTCTTTCTCTGTTTTTTGTTCCTCTGTCACTGTCTGTCTCACTGACCAAATACACTTTCCCTCATTAAGTGATATTGTGTAGATATCCTGCTCTCAGCATATACTTTGAACTGGTTTCTGGAGGGTCTTCTCTGGACTAAAACTGATTCATTGATACTGCAGATTCCACTGTCTGTATCCATCTTCTCAGTGTCAGCTGACCTATCCAGACTACCTGGAGTCCTCGTCTAACCAGTATCACTTCCTCGCTGGGTAAGTCCTAATTCACTTCAGTATATATGTTTCACTTTAGCACGTTGGATCAAACCTGCTCCAGCAAAGTGTATGTATGTGTATGTGTGAGATACAGGTGCTGAAAGTGTAGATGTGAAAATGATCATACTAATTTGAACTTTCATGTAACCGAAGGACTAAAAAATATAACCCATACTAATATCTATGTATGTTTAAATCTAAATATCAACATCTATCTAAATTAATGTACTTTCTTTACCCACATAACATACATGAAATTAGAATAACTTTATGTCTGGCTGGCTATAACACATGGGTCATGGAGTCAGGTTCTCATTTTTCATATTAATCCAACATCCTTGCCATCGCTTTAATTTGCTTTTTTTTTCTTAAAATCAAGGAAATGAACAGTCTCTCATATATTTCAGCATTAGAAATAAAGCAGTGTTGTAGACTATAGAAGATGTACTAATTGTTTTGGAGCTGCTGTTGAAAGGTGACGTGTTGGTCCTGGTGTCTCCTCAGCTCTGTACCTGCTCCACCAGACAACAGCCATCACAGCTCAGCCTCTGCTCCGTGGTTTACCAGTGAACCCATTCTGTGCAGCATGATGGTGGTGAGATCACACATCCACAAACATACAAGTGTTTTTTTTAATACAAGTCATACACTGCTTTTTTTGTTTCCATGTGTTTGTGTTTCAGGGGGATTTAAATGCCCCTGTAGCTGGTATCTGTGTATCACAGGCCATGGAGCATCAGCAGTTTCAGGATGGACTGACTGAAGTCACATCTCAGATCACACAGCCTGTGAGTCCATTCTATATATATATGTAAAAAAAAAGTCCCTTCAGAGTTTAGTTTCAGTTTGTTTCTTTAAAGAGGATCTCCACTGATTTTAGATTTCCATAGGTTTATTTCTACTTGAATCACTGAATATATGCAGCAGTCATAGTGTGGATATACATTGATAGGAGGATATTATGTATTCTACACATTTCACCCAATTTGCAACAGTCAGCTTAGTGATGCTTACATTAAAAACAGCACAGAAGGTATTTACAGTAGTCACAAGGAGAAGATTGCTACGTGAAAAATAAGCATGACTTTATGTACAGTAGGTTTGAGCAGCAGTGTCACAGACAGCAAACTAATATCCACACAACTGACAATATATCAAGTTATTTTTTATTTATTTACCTATAATTTACCCTAAAAGACCTCATTAAATACACAAAACACTATTAGGTGGAAAGAAAATAAATAAATAAAAGACAATATTAGGAAAATGAATTAATATAGGATAAAACAATGAATAAAATGATTAAGATACAGTGATGTTAAAACAGTTACAATCCAGTAAACAAGGTGTGAGATAAGGCTTTTGAGCAGCTGTATTGATGGTACAAAATATCATTTTATTAATTTTAGTAATATTACATACATATAGTAATATGATATATGTGCTTTTCATTCCATTTCTTTCATTGGTCCTGATAAACTCTTTGTGTTCTCTGCACAGGTGGTGTGTAATGTGAGTGGAGGTACACAGATGGTGCTGGTTAACCCCTGTGATCCAGGACCTGTATTCTTCACTCTGGAGTCTGCTGCAGCTCAAAGAGACAATGAGCACATTCAAGGAAAAGGTTAGTACAAGATGTGAAAGGTGTAGCAGTAGCTATGAGTTATACATGTATAATGAAGTAATGATGTGTTGTTGACTCTGCAGCATGAGTTTATAGACTTAACTAGGCTGAATGTCTGGGCTGAATTGGAGTTTGACATTCTTCTCTTTTCCTTCGTGTTCACCAGATCTTTTGGGGACTCCTAGTCAGGTAGGAAACATGCAGAGATACCCAGAGTCTCTGCGATTAACAGTGATTGTTAGATCCTTCCTGTGTTTAATGGTTGGTTCATATGTAGCTTCTGCATAACCATCAGTCAGCCTGTCCTCTGTATGAGTCCAGAGATCAAACCAGCAACATGCAGCCTCAGCCCCCTGCACTACGGTAAGGCCTGTGAAACACTTCTGACCTCCACAGCACTGACACTGTGACACTGTGGCACAAGTAGCACTGTAGAAGAGTTTGAAGCTTTTACTGAGTCTAGCATGTGGTCAACCTTACAACACACTGTGACAGTGACACAATTATGGAGGCTTTTCAAAGCACCCCTCCATCCATATATAATGTAGAAGTCCTATTTCTGCTCATTCATCTCAGTCATCATGTATTGCATCGGCATACAGACACAGTCTACAAGGATTTTATTTTGTTAAAGAAAGATGAATACATCTTCATACAGGGACAGGAGACGGTGAGTGGAAGACGTTTATTATTAAATATAATATTTTGGCTCAAGGACTTTCATCTGACATTTCTCCTTGACAAATAAACTTTGTACCAATATTAGTTGTGTCTACTTCATATTGATAAGAAGTATTTCTTAATGTTCTATCTGATGCTAATGAGAATCAAACTACATTCATTTATTTATAATGACTTCCTTAAGAGCTTAGAGTATGTCATTAGTCACTAGAGTGATGGAGTTGACAGTATGAGGCTTCATCTGTGTGTGTGTGTGTGTGTGTGTGTGTGTGTGTGTGTGTGTGTGNTAATATAAAACAATACACCTGCAGCACTTTCTATGTTTTTCATCATGTCAGTCGCAGAATACTGGTTTTATGTTGAACTTTATTAAATATACACTAGACTTCTAACTGGGTCACCCCCCCCCCATCTTTTTTCCTCTCTTCTTTTTCTCCTCCCTGGTTAGATTGTGACTGGTCATTTATAATGTGTACTCAACCTATTCTTCTGTTGTAATGTATATCTCATGATGAACAATCTTGACTAGTAACCACCTCAAAACACATACCGGTGGATTTTTTTTTATTATTGTGCAGTGTATAAGATGTACTGTTTGATAAAAGAAAATAAAAATAAATTATTTAGAAAGTAGCATGGGCTAAGAAGTGAAAAGTGTATTTGCTCCTTTCACACATTTCAGAGCTGCTGGATCAGTGAGTGAAGCAAAGTCCAGGAAGCCTTGTCACTGCAACAGATCCCAGTGCCTCAAACTGTGAGTACAGCATCTCATCATCACTGCCTTTCTTTACACTATGATGTATGTGTATAGTATGATGCAATCTGGGGAGTCTTTTCTGAGGATTTGCAGCATACAGTGCTTGTTCTGATTCACTAACACACCACAGCAAAGTTTTACACCTCTCTCTCTCTCTCTCTCTCTCTCTCTCTCTCTCTCTCTCTCTCTCTCTCTCTCTCTCTCTCTCTCTGTGTGTCTGTCTGTCTGTGTGTGTCTTTCAGCTACTGTGAGTGTTTTGCTAACGGAGTGATGTGCAGCAACTGTGACTGTTCTAACTGTCACAACAATTCAGAGCATGAGATAAAGCGTCAGAAGGCTATAAAGGTTTGTAATGCTTCTACTGAACAAGTAACCTGTAGAAATACATTATATGACAGTTTAATGAAGTGCTTTACAGTGTGCCTGTTAAGTAACTGTAAATATTTCAATTGAATAAATGAAGTCACTAATGGATAAAACACAATCTCAAAATTGGAAATAAGTAATTCACTGCAGATTTAAATACGTGATATGATTTATCTTTATAAATGTATACTGTGTGATAAGATCATAACTTTATGTTTTTCTGAGCTGCTCCCACTGTTTTAATGTAGAGTTGTTGATACACTGCTGTCAGCAGGTTAGGGTCATTCTTCACATGAACTAACAAAGTGAAATATGGACACTATTAATAATAGAAACAATAACCTGTGTCATTATTACTAAGAAATGAATGAAGTGAGTGTACACAGTCTGAATCACCATTGCATGAATCATCAGAAACTGAAACACTGGTCTTGCACAAAGTGAAATTTAAATGTTAAGAAAGAATCAGTAATGTTAACTTACACAGTAAGTAAGTGTCTCATATAGAGCAGTCTATATAAGCATCATCCAGCTGTGTGATTAAGGATGGCACAGGATGGCTGACTGCTGTGTGAGCTGACTGCTTCATCAGTCACCAGCAGTTCAAACACTATGGATTGTTGCAGGCTGCTGATGTTTGAGCTGATGCAGACAGCGCCATTGATTGGCTCTAATTGGTGTTTCAGGCCAGGTGACAGGTGTCACACTATTAGTGGATGTGATACATCAGCAGTCTTACTGGACAATCACAGGGAGACATGTTCCCTCACACACTCTGCTGTGCTGTGCTCTCAAACACACACTTTGTGTTTTGCCACTTGTAAGGACACTGTATATATTAACACAACTACTACATGAGCAGCACTGCCCTCACCACAGCCTTAATGGATCGTTTTTCAAGTGTGTGTTAAAGCAGCAGCAGTCATGTCAAAGTCGATGTGAAGCTTCTGTGGGTCTTCAACAGTCTTCATCAGGCATCAGTCATATCAAGTGAATGTATGACATGTTAATCAGTCACTGCTCTGTTCTCATTCTAATCATCAGTGTCATTATCGTTGTCAGGCATGTTTAGGTCGTAACCCCGACGCCTTCAGGCCAAAAATTGCAGGTGGGAAGTCAGGAGAGGTCAAAGGTTGGCATAACAAAGGCTGTAACTGTAAACGCTCTGGCTGCCTTAAGAACTACTGCGAATGCTATGAGGTTCTCTCTCTCACACACACACACACACACACACACACACACACACACACACACACACACATAAATATACTTAACATGCACCTTCTGCCTATGTCTGCCTGTTAGACACACAGTATATGACTGAAGACTTGCACATACTCATTGGCTTTAAATGAACTGTTATTTCACTGGTTTAAAGAAACATCTCACAGTTCTCATTAACTAACTGTAGCTCATACTGACCTTAAATAACAGGCAGGTGTGTGTAGAAATGCAGCATTTGTTAAGAGTAACACTGTGTGTGTGTGTGTGTGTGTGTGTGTGTGTGTGNNNTGTGTGTGTGTGTGTGTGTGTGTGTGTGTGTGTGTGTGCAGGCTAACATCATGTGCACCTCCAGCTGTAAATGTGTGGGCTGCAGAAACTATGATGATGGCTTAGAAAGATATCCCAGTGAGACAGCCGTCCATGCCAACGACAAGTGAGACACAGTGCATCATCTTAGATTACAACTCTACTAACATTCCTCACTGTTAACACAAGATAATACACTGTACAGGAAGTACAGCAAAGTTTACTGTGCTGTGCCTGAATATACAGTATATATATAGTATATATATATATATATATATAAATATATAAATGTATTTATTTATTTTTTAAATAGAAAGAAGACTGTAATAAATGCACAAACACACACGTACACAATCATCCCAAATAAATATATTTATTAAAAAGCTTTTAAAAGCAGCTCAAAAGCAGTGTTGCTCAAGTTGTCCCATCAGTGCACATTTAAGTTAGGTTTGTAATAACTGGTCAGTATGATTTGATAATTCACCATCACACTGTTGGTATGAACTGAATTCATACCAAATTTACATTACATTTGGTAATTGTGAAAATTAGAGGACAGGGAATTTCACCCAAGTGTTTTTAAGGAATACAATAAAAGCTGTGTTTAGCCAGTGTATGAGGCCTGTTGTAATGAATTCTATTCTAATATAATGCAAACTGTAAAAAGCAAACAAACAACAAAAAAAATGGAATGCTTTGTGTATTTTTGTCTAATTGTGTGGCTAACATTACATAACATCTTGTCCTTTTTGTCATTCCCTCCCTACATGTGACAATGAAATGCTTTTGTTAAGTCTGGACAATGAGATTCAGAGAGCTAACGTCATGTCACAACAGAGACAACAATCATTAAAGTTAATGTTATTCATGTACGCTTAAGCTTAGTTGTTACTTAGCAGCTAGCTCAAAGCTTTAGCCTGCTTCTTGGTAATGTTGGTATGCCCTCTAGTGGACAAAGCATAATATAACCACGTTGACATTGGTGTTGGCAACACAGCCTGTTTATACATATACATTTATACATTGTAAATGATAATAGTACATCTGAGCATTCAGTATTTGAATATTACAAATCATAATGAATTGGAGTGGGTTTATATATGTATGTATGTATGTAT
>JANJYP010073817.1:0-12332 GCA_024605115.1 Rastrelliger brachysoma
GGTCTGGTTCCAGTTTTTCACTTGGTTTTCTGATTTCTTCAGTGTTTTACTAAAGTAAACTATATATGTGAATATCTTTTTGTGGATTAGACTTTTGAGAGATGTGACAAGTGGTATTAAAACAAAACCCAGTCTTTTTTTAAAAGCTGACAGATGTCTAAAGGGTCTATATTTGCAAATGTTTTGTCTTGTTGAGGTTGATGTTCGTACTTGTGGCACTGTCCAGGAGGGATAGCACACGTATCTTGGCTATAAGCATAATCTTAGGGCTCTCTTATTATAGAAGAGTTGAATGTTGTACACAACATCTCAAATGGTAGTCCCCTTGACTAAGTTTACCATTTCTGTTCGTGAGACTAACTAGCTTTTAACTGAACAGTGTGACCGATTTTTAAACAGCTGATTTGTGGTCTCATCTTTAATATTTCTTCGTTTCAGCTGTCCCTGCCAAGACTGAGGCCAAATCAAAGGCCCTGAAGGCCAAGAAGGCTGTGCTCAAAGGCGTACACAGCCAGAGGAAGAAGAAAATGAGGACTTCTCCCACCTTCCGTCGCCCTAAAACCCTCCGTCTCCGCAGGCAACCCAAGTATCCTCGCAAGAGTGCTCCTCGCAGGAACAAGTATGTTTCTAGTCTGCATGCTGTTGACGAATGTGCAGTTTAAACCTGGTGCAAATGATGGTAAAAGCGATCAAAGTATGAAAAAGCTTGATTCCAATCTTATGAACCACTGATGCACCAAACTAAAATGGTTTTAAATGTTTGTAGTGGTGAATAAATAAAATCTATGCAAGGGCTGGGCAATTAACCAAATATATAATGAAACCAACATTTAGTCCCTCTAACCGACGTAATCTTGCTCATGTCAGTTATTTCAATTATTCCTTTCCCTGTGCTGTTTCCTCGGGGGGTAAAACTGCCGTGTAAATTTTAAGTTAACAGTTGTGCGACCGACTTGGGACCATCAGTTTCCAAATATGTATAAATTGTTAAAACGGTGTTGGAAGCAGGCAAACCTGCATCTGATCACTGAGTCAAAGCTACACTGTTGCCACACAGGATTCAGCTCCAGTGCTGCACCCGCTGATACTAAAGTGAACGCTAGCAGTAAAGCTAAGGTTAGCCTCATAATGTAGGACAGAACGGCTAAAGGATGCTGTTAAAGCTGCAGTCTAGTGAGGTATGGAGTAAATAAGCAGAAATTTAAAAATGGCTTATTGACTTTTCATATGTAAAATGACTAGAAAATAGGAGAGATGCTAGATGTTTTTCTAATGTTCACATGGTAATATTTTAAAAAATGAATCTACAAGAGATGGAATGGAAGTTGTTTTGTACTTTTTGGGTAACTTGCTTTTTACTTAAGCAATGTGTGCTGCTGATATCTTTGTTGGAATTAGTCATAAATAATTATTCTGTATGTCCTTATTTTAAAATGAGTTAGGAAATGCACTTCATTGGATCTTTAAAAAAAAATGTTAAGTTGTTGATCGTAATCGAGGTTAAAGCTTCAATTAGTCGTAAGTAATCGTAATTAAGTAATATTGCCCAGCTCTAATTTATGCTATGTAAAATACTTTTAGAGGATATTAAGGTGTCTGTGTTTATATCAACTATTAGTTTTAATTTTATTTTTTCCTTAGGTTGGATCATTATGCCATCATCAAGTTCCCCTTGACAACAGAGTCTGCCATGAAGAAAATTGAGGACAACAACACGCTAGTGTTCATTGTGGACGTCAAGGCAAACAAACACCAGATTAAACACGCAGTCAAGAAGCTGTACGACATCGATGTCGCCAAAGTCAACACACTCATCAGGTAGAAACAATATCGATTATACAACTTTGTAAACTTTTCTGTACATCATTAGTAAGAATTGTGCTTGTCTTTTAGTGTAATCAGATGTTTGCAGTCTAGTTTGACTCAGGAGCAGACATTCTGGCTGTTAATGAGTATTTGTCAGATTGCTTAAATCAAGACTAATTAATCTTGTTTTCATTGCAAATAAACCATTGATTTTATGTAGATTTCTACCTGCCTTACTTACATTGTTCTGATCTGCTCGTAGGCCTGATGGTGAGAAGAANAAACCATTGCTTTTATGTAGATTTCTACCTGCCTTACTTACATTGTTCTGATCTGCTCGTAGGCCTGATGGTGAGAAGAAGGCATACGTTCGTCTAGCACCAGATTATGATGCGTTGGATGTTGCCAACAAGGTGAGTCCTGCTCTCATTGTAATTAACATTAATATCTTTTCAGAAGACAATCATGTGCAAGTGATGTAAACTTATTTTTTTCTGAATGTTTGTGATGCATTCAAAGGAACCACTGATGCCAGATAACACGTTGAGATATATTCATTGACTCTGTTGAACACCTTCTAACTTGTTTTTCTTCTTACAGATTGGCATCATCTAAACTGGTTGAAGAGACAGTGGAAGAATAAATTTGTAAAAACTGAAACTGACTGTCTCTGTGTATTTGTGATTTAAAGTTTTATCTGCTTGTAACACTTGCAACATCTTTTGAGTTACTTACAGCTTATATTCATGATAGTTTGTCAGAATGAGGTGCAACAGATGTTATTTACCGATGTAATTTAGGCTTTAGTAACAGCAATACTTGTAAAAAGTTCCCATATCAAGCACTTTTTAAACTCGTTTTATTTAACTGAAGAAGCATAGTGAGTATGAAACACACTGTAGTACCTTCTACATTCACCCTGTAATAAGAACAGATCACCTGACAGTTCAGTTTAATGTCTTCTGTGGTGAAAACTTGGAAGAGGGCTTGTCTCACATGGAATCACTGCCAACATTTGGTTCAGGTGGTGTCATTATAGAACATGACGAAAAAGATGACACTTTATTAATAATAGTGTTAGTGTGATACAGGGTTTGAAGTTATCCCCATTTTAAGCTAAGTTGTACAAACTAGTTCAACATGTCTAATCTAATGCAGATCAGTTATTGGCACTGAACATTGGTTTGCTTTTAAGGCATTTGCCCAGTCGTGCTAATGTTTGAAAATGAAGGGCCTGGAACTGCAGATTACAACCTACTGTATCTTTTATCTCACCAGATTGGGTAATTTGTTATGATTATGCAGATGTGATAATAATTAACTGCTTTTTAAAGTAAACATTAGGGCTGGGCAATATCTTGTGATTAATCCAGCTGTTTTAGATTTGGGAACAATGACTATGAAACAGCTTTTTTTGGTTTTAAAGGTCCTTTAGTGTTTATCAAAAACATTGTTTTTAATATTTGTGAAAGTACCAACATTCATCCCTACAATACAAATTAATAGAGGTATTTGTTCAAAAACATTTATTTGCCCAGCCCTAATTACCAGATACAAGTTAAATACATCTTTAATTGAAAACTGATAATTAGATTGTAGATCTGTGTTGTATTGCTGCTTTTAATCACATTGTGACACAAAACCGATGAACCTCCTCATGAGAGGAACGTTCGGACAGTGCCTTTAACCAGGCCTCTGCAGATTGGGCACTTTCGCAGTGATGGTGCACACTCCTTGCACACCACTAGGTGTCCACATGGGATGAAAACAATGTTGACCTCTTTATCCATGCACACTTTACAGGTACGCTCCTCTTGCAAGCGCCGCAGCTGCTCTTCCATAGGGAGATCTGCAAAGAGAAACAGTCAACATTTCCATCTTGAAATCTAACATCTACATGCACCAAACAACATTATAGTGTAAAAGCTACAAAGTCTTAAATAATTAGTTTATTCATTTACAGTCCATGTATCCAAACATGTACCCAGCTGAGTTCAACTTTTGACCAAGAAAAAAATAAAGCAATTACACAATTAAAGCAATTAAGCACATCTGAACATTTAAGTGGCAGGAAGTCAGGTAGTGCCTGAGGCTCAGGTGTGTCTTCATACCTGAAAGATCTTGGCTTGGTGATGCAGCTTCATTTGACTGAGCTGAAATTGACAAACATGCAGTTAGCTCAGGCTTTGGTTAAAGCAAATATATCTTCATACTAATACTTAAATTGTTAAATCAGTGGTCAAATATTTCCAGACCAACTAACAATCATTCTGCTGAAGTGCAATCAAAGACTGTAGAGGAGAAGTTGTACCCATGAGATCTCGGAGCAAGTGGACATCGTTTTTTTGGATCCAGTTGCGGAAGACCTCAGCTGCAGCATTGCCCTTGGTGAGGACGAGCTCTATCAGCTTGGCAGTCTGCAGCTGAGCTGATGTCTGGGCCTGAAGACTGCTGTAGTCCTCGGCAGCTGCAAGTTAACAAGGAAGTAAAGATGAATTACAATCTTACGGGTATTTGAGAGGGTAGCTGCATAATAAAGTCTTAAGATTATGTCTCCAATAATAACTGAAGAAAGAAACTCACATAAAACATTTTGTTCTCTTAAATGCTCCAGCACTGGTTCAACACTCTTAAGGCGCTGGATCAAGGCTGCCTGGTGCCTCTTCACAAAGGTGAAACCATCTGGAAGGAAGAGAAACATTAAAAAGTGGAAACATGACTTTGTTTCATTCGTGGTTTATTTTCATAGACAACACAGAGGAAGATCTTTGTATCTGATGTCACTTGCACCTGATGCCATTGCCTCAGCAAGCATCTCTCGTTCCTCTTCCCTTTTCTGGTCCTCCGCACTCAGCAGGTCTGAGACCAGCTCTTGGACTGTCCTGTAGTTCTCACCGCTGGTCAGAATCTTACTCTGGACCGTTTGCTTTACTAAACTGCGTTCAAAGCCCATCTCTAAAGCCGATTTAATCACAGGAGTGTTCATCATGACAGCGTCCTCAGAGCGCTCCTCTCCCGGGCCGAGGTGAACCACTGAGATTGACAAAGTGGAAATGTTAATGATCCAGTTTTTGTTCCTTCTCAGTCAGCATGTTGTACAGTATCTACAGATCCACTTATCAAAGTCTGTTTAGTTTCTCATTATTTTAAACTCACCAGGTGGATCCACAAATTCTCTGGAGCTGCCGTCTCCATTTGTCAAAAGCTTTTAGGGAGAAAATAGAAAAAGAAGCATTTACTAAATAACTTGTTCCACACCAAATGTTTCAACCAAAAAAAAAAACATTACTTCACTGCTTTGTACTAACCTGCTCAAACAGCCGAGGAAAACGAGCCTGAATCTGGTGGACAAAGTCTTGTCCTTTCTCCTGGAGCAAATATTCACACCTGCGGAACAAGAACATAATCATTCATATACACCCTCCTTTTGTATTATGTCAATTTAGAACTAAAAAAAAAAAAACCCAATAATAAATAAAAACAGTGGCACTGACCGAGGAAACCACTTAGCATGTTCTACCCAGGGGTCATCTCCAGACTCCCAGCATCGCAGGCCTCCATCGCAACAGAAACATTTGACATCATCGTTGCGACCTTGTTGAGGAAACAAAAGAACTGTAAGATAATCTTAAAAATCCTTAGCAGGTTTCAGGGAAAGACAACAAAAATTTGACAAGAGAAAACTGAAACCAATTTGAATATATTTTTGTTTCTCATCTCATTTCCTCTTTTGTCATAAATATGAGATCATGAGGTACATTACTGAGTATGTGTCTCTTCAAAAACTTTTGTCAAGACTTCCCGGAACAAATTAAAAGGAATTTGACAGATACTGATACTATCAAATACCCCCCCATACAAGTGTTAAGACTGGGAATCTTTCACTTGGGCATAATGAGTAGATTCTGTGTAAGGTTTTTAGGATTTTCATAATGTCAACTTTAGCACAATTTTAAGATTATTTAAAGTTAAAAAGCTTCTTCAAAAACACGTTACAAATTGCCACAATAAGTAAAGCCTGATGTGTTTTTCACCATTGACAGACACAGTTTTACATGTCAACATTATGGAAAGACTGGATTGTTAACTGCTAAATGCTACACTATTAACAGTTGCAAATAGGTCACATTAAAGGTACAGCTTTGATCCATTGTGAAGATATAATATTAATTAAGACAGCTTTGATGACCTTATCAGGTCACATACAGCTCGTTGTTATTGTCCGTACCAACATAATAGAAGCCAGCTTTGGCCAGCTGGTCAGGCCGCACAGGGATACGAGTTGGCCAGTTGACAAAGGTGAGCAGCCTCTCCTCACTCTGCTGCATGGCAGGGTTAGACACGTTACTGAGGGCTGGAGCTCCTGTTGACAGTTGAGAGGTTACAGCTCCAGGTGCAGCTCCTGCAGCTCCGGCCAGTGATACATTGTCAGCTCTGTCCCCACGGACAAAACGGCAGTTAGGGTAATGCCTCTGGTGTTCAGACACAGCTCTGTCGCCTGGCTCCCAGTTACTCAACTGCAAATGAAAACAAAAATCTCTGTCATGTCCTGCAATCAATAAATAAACTTATGTTTCTTGTAATTGTAAAAGTAAACTAAGTAAAATACAGATGGAGAAGGGCCACAAAAACAAAATAATGCATCAACATTACAGTGAAGTCAACTCTAAAATGGGTACTTTTAAATTGAAAACAAAGAAAACAAGTTGACCCTCTTGGTGTACTTGTGCTCCTGTGACACTAACCTGTCCTCCACAGCTGAAGCAGGCCACTCGGTCACCCTGGCCCAGGTAGTAGAAGCCTGCTTTGGCAAGCTCTGCTGGGGTGATGATGGAGAGCGTCCAGTTGTGGAAGGAGTCCAGACGGTCCTGTTCCGTCCGCATGCTGGGGTTGTGGCATGTCGGTCTCTGGTGGGACATGTCTTCCACACCTCGGGAGCTAAGTGGGCTGGAGGGCGGTGGAGCAGAGAATCCCATGTTTAGATAGCCGACTGCTTCTTCACCTTGACTTATTGTCGTGTTAGGAGCACCAGGGCCTGGACCAGATAGCTGGAGATTAAAAAAAAAAAAAAAGTAAGCAAAATATTTAAAAATAGGTTTCTATAAAGTATAGCTTTTATTTATAAGAAACTTCTTCTGATCTTACTGGTATAGGTGGGG
The DNA here is from genome assembly GCA_024605115.1 of Rastrelliger brachysoma. Lineage (NCBI taxonomy): Eukaryota > Metazoa > Chordata > Actinopteri > Scombriformes > Scombridae > Rastrelliger > Rastrelliger brachysoma. Next base: position 6,966 of record JANJYP010073817.1, read on the forward strand.
CAATGCGGAGAGGGGAGAAGGCAGAGTGTGAGGAGGAGAGCAGATTGGCTGTAGATGGGAGGCTCTGAATGAAGGAGCAGGAGGGGGAAAGCTGCCTGTGTTTCTCTGTAGGACAGTCACCAGCCTGCCAGCCCTCTGCAGTTACATTACACCTAAAGCACTGTACACGGTCGCCCACACCAGTGTAGAACCACCCTGCCCTCGCCAGACTTCGTTCTGTGACTCCTGAAGCTGGGAAACGAGCAAAGGTGGAGATGCGGTAGAGTTCTGTGGACCGAAATGACACACAAGATTTAAGAGATATTGGAAATTTAAGAGTCTAAAATGAATACATCTTAATGTATAAATAATAAAGGAAATAAAGGAAAAGAATAGAAGAGNAAAATGACACACAAGATTTAAGAGATATTGGAAATTTAAGAGTCTAAAATGAATACATCTTCATGTATAAATAATAAAGGAAATAAAGGAAAAGAATAGAAGAGATTGGTACCTGAAGAGTTGTCATACTGAAGGTCAGGTGGAGGCCCGTTGCGGCACAGCCCCATCAAAAATTGGCTGTTTTGAATAAGTTGAACAAGTGTTTCCATATTTTTGGATATATTGCTATGAGGGGAAAAGAGATATCCATCAAGGGGAGAGAGGTTTGAGAAAACCCGAGGTCTTACTATCTCACACACTAACTCACACTGAGACAGAAACTAGTAAAATATATCAGGGGGCTGAGAAGGTGGGGGATTTAACAGCTCAAGAAAAATGAAACTGAGGCTCATGCGGTAGAAAAAGCCCATAAATCTCCATTGTCTCACTGTATCTGTCAAGCACCTTATTCCCTCTGTGTACTTTATACCTGGATTGATGTGACCTATACCACCTACACCTACCACCTCTGAACACTGAACTGAAACTTGAATATTGCTCTTTCAGTTACAGAACAGAGCGTCAAAACAAAACACATCTTGTGCAGTAAAATAAGGATGATTAATCTTATATAGCTTGATTGAAATGTGTCTTCAAATCAAAACCAATGATACACTCATCCTGGTTCAGTATACAATTTACTTTCTTGTATATTTATCACAGACATGTCAAACACACAGCACAGTCATCAAGGCTTTAACACACTGTATGTGACTGAGTGTAAGTTTAATGTTTATCAATTAAATAAAAAAAATTCAAGCACACCAGACAAACACACACACACACTGACCAAGGGATATGCACTCTCAAACCCCTCCCCCCATCTTGGACATCCCTCTGTAGGTGCCTAGGCCGTCATAACTGAATAGTAAAAACCCAATAAGAAAAAATTAATCCTCCTGGTAAAGATGATGGATATCCCTCTTTAACGTGATGCTAACAGGACCTGTAGGAATAAAAAAAACAAAAGTTAAATTATGTCCACACAAGTTTTTTTTTCCCAGGATATTAAAAAATATCTTTATGCTATAATTTGTCTAAAATACTTTTTTTGCATTCTCATATTTTACAGACAATGTTCACATTCATCCATCCATTTTCTCCTCCATCTCGGGGGGCCCCCAAGGCGTCCCCAGGCCAGTGAAGCATATTGTGGACCTCCTCCCTGTCCCACAACACCTCTACATCCTGATAAAAGTGCTCAAAGCAGCACCTCCCCTGGATGTCTGAGCTCCTGACTCCCTTTCTAAGCTCCACTCATTTCGGTATGTCTTTGTCTAGGTCACAACCCAAAGCATCTAGCTAATTTTATTGTCAACCACATTGTTATTATGCTAACCCATTTTATATAGTGCCTAATAGAAGGCTATCATAATGAAAACGTTTAATTTACAAAACCAACCCATGTCCTATAAATGTAACCTTAGCTACTAATCATTATTCAAAGTTACCGGTGGTACATTACCAACCTGAGAGAAGAGGGTAATCCTTAGAAATACAGGTGAACTCACATTAACGTGAATAATGCATAAACAACAAATCGTTTTAAGGGTTAATTCCCGGCAGTTTAGGTACTTTCCTAGCACTTCGCTGCGTGCTTGTTGACCAGACAGACATTTCCTGTTATGGTAATTCCACAGTCGCAGCCGATGTTGACATTAAATGTGACATTTAGGAGGGAATTTTATTGATTTAGAAATCCATTTCTCATGTCAAATCTTAGTTAATTAAGGATACAGTTAAACAACGAGCTGGCAGTTACATAACGGCTGATATCGAACGCCCCCATAGCGTCTAGAGAACGGCGTTTATTTGCTCGCTAAGGGCTGCTAACGGCTACAAACTGAAACTTTGCTGCTCCTTAATGTGAGGAGCAGCAGCCTGGAGAAAAGGAAAATGCCACACAAAACACCAAGGGGGGTGAAAATCTCAAGACACCTTTACTTCCCTCGTTTTATTGAGTCATACTCACCGTTTCGCATATGAAGTAGTCACTACGGAAACTCCGGGTGCTGTCGCAGCTGCTCCGTAGATGGCTTCTCGTCAGAGGCTCGCCACTTCCGGTTACTGTAAAATGGAAGTGAATCAAAATTGATAACTTGCGTTGTTCTTAATAGTCATTATCTTAATTAATGTTTGTGGGATTTGCTGGTTTAAGTACAGTAGATGACTACATTAATCATCTCATGTCACTCATATCGGATGCATGTATTAATAAACCCTCAATTAATCCCAGTCCCTGTACAGGCATAACTGGTTCTGCTTGTGTTGGGGGTGTCAGGTGTAACCCAATTTAAATGGATAACACACCAGCTATAAATAAACATTATATACAGAAAATCACATTGCTACCTTTATTAAAAATAGATGTCTGTATGATGTAACCTAATGATCCTCACGTTACAATATAAAGATGTATTGGCTTTCTCATATTACAATAGCAACAGAAATAAATGAAAATCTTAATTGGTAGATGGTAAATCATGTTACAGTATAATTTCAGATTACATTCCAATAATCTACACATTTTGTGAGCCTATAAAAACATTTTTAATCTCTGTGAATATGGTGGATAAACTCATCATTCATGTCTACATATGTGAACAAATAATTACAAATGATACAAATATAGGTCTAAAACATGAAAACAACATTAATATTAACTAAACATTGTATTTAAGTTGACCTGCTACTACCTGCTACACTATTGTGTCAAAAGTAAAAACCCTGTTACTTATTGTTTCTAATTTCAGTAAAATAGCTTAATAAGAAAAATCTAAGAAGATACTTACACAGTGGCTCCTGTCCTGTCTATTAAGTCAGATGTTAGAAATAGTGAGTCAGTGAAAGAACACTGACATAGTCGAATGGTAATCCCCCTTATTTCCCTTCTGCAGCTTCATTGACAAAACAGTGTTTTAGCCCCGCCTTCACAAGGCAAAGATCATTTCATTACACTTTGTTCATGGGTTCACTTTCATTTCGTGTAAAGTACCTATGAATCTCTAAGGTGATTTATACCTACCACAGGATTTTCAGTCAAACATTCAAGACAACAAGGGTACAATCTATGAGCCGTAACACTAAATTTTGTACATTTAAAAGTTTATTAAACAGAAAACTCCTTTAAAATGATTACAGTGAGAGTAAGAAGAAATAAATTTATATAAAGCACATGCATAAAAAGGTACAAAATAAGTCTGATTGCCTCCAAACTCTCTGTAAATAGGATAATAAACATTATATGTTACATACATAGGGAGTGTCATGCATGCTAAGATAAATAATAGGCTAGGTAGTGTGTTGCATTGGGTGTGTGAGCAGTAAATCGCTTCAGGCCCGCGGCACTTTAATTTAGAAGATTACAAAAAGGTGGCTCTGTACTTGGGGATGTTTTATATAAAAGGTACATATATATAAAAAAGGAAGCTGGTTAGAAGAAATGCTCTCACCAATAATTAAACAGCTTCAAATTCCATAAAAATATAAAACGCACTGCAGAAACAACCCAGCGGATAAAAACAGATTATATACTTATTATATAGTTTAACTAGATGAGGAGAATTAAAGAGCTCCCCGTACTGATGATTGCCTTCAGTATGTTAGGGAAGCACCTGATAGCACTTAGCACAGTTAGAGCAAAAATAAACCAACACAGCATCTGCAATTAGTATGTTGCTTTTCTGAGGAAGCACAACAGGGTCCTTGGTTCGTACAATGGGTCTGAAGTTCATTTTCAAAGCCCAAAGAGTGGAAAACTTTGGACAGACGGTGTTATAACTCTACAGAGTGGTGGCAAACTTTAACAACTATATCACTGATTTTGCATGTTTTAGGTCTATTTACAACAATTCACACATTTTACATCACTGCCAAGAATTGTGCAAACCATGCTGCTCTTACAAAGAAATCTGGACATGTTTCCCCCCCTCTTACTGTTCCAGGCATTTAAATACAGACTTTCCACATCAATCTGCACTGAAATTGTATTACTGTGCAGAGAAAATGCAAGACTGACAAAAAATAATTGCTAATGTTCACTGTCTATCAAGAGTCTGATAATTGATTTCCCTGCAAAGAAAGGAAATCAATGGAAAACAATGAATGCATTTAACAACTGGAAAAGACTATCTGAAACTCTTAAACTGATCAGCATGCGTTTCAAACACGGTCAGCAAAAGTATCAAGTATAGGTGATATGTAGTTGAGGAGCTAAAACCTAAAGAAAGCCCTGCACCACTATGATTACCAATGTTAATGTGAATATTTTAGGAATGTATAAAGTCAATAATGGGGAAAGTGAGAAAAATCAATTAAAGCTGATGGGGTGCTGGCTGGTTAATTTTGTTTTCATCTGTGCTTCAGGGCTAATGTAAAAGCTGCTGAGAGCTTTATTCGCACTGATAAGAACAACAGGCGAAAATCTCTCCTGCACACAAAGGAGAGAAAAACGTTGTGATGTGGCATCATTTCTTAGAGAAGGGGTTGACATAATAATATTACAACAACTGTATAATACAATGCAATCCAATAAATCAAATCTCCAATAAATACTACCTTTGTGAAGCTTATATTCAATCCCGGAGTGGACACAATCACTGGCACTACAAATAAAAATGCAATCCAATACAAACAACAAAACTTAAAACTTATAACCATAAATTTCATGTAACAGTGCTAACAAATCTTGAATATTAGTAACTTGGTTATAGCAAGGCTGTTGCTGGGTTTTAGAGCAGAAAATGAATAAACCAAAAGCAAAAGGTGCTATTTTACACAGCAGAAGCCATTTATCTAATGAGTGTGGCTGTTATTCAGGCCGTCATCTATTAACTAAATTGATCACAAGACCATACGCGTTAAGAGTTGCAGCTTCCTGGGGGAAACTGTGTAATGTCTTGGATTGCATTATACTGTACACACGTTTACTGTACACATCCTCCTGTA
>JANJYP010073839.1:0-13284 GCA_024605115.1 Rastrelliger brachysoma
CTGTGAATTTTGATTTAAACTTTATGTATGGATCATCTAGTGGCAAGTATGAATAGGAAGAATGATTACAGCAAGAGAAATGATCATTTGGGCACCTGAAGATTAAAAAAAGAACCTATACTTTCAGGTGTTTTCTCAGTGTGTGCCAGTGCTGTTGTTATGTGCTGGCTGCATGTGTTGTTTAGATGAACTCCCAACTAACAGTTCCCTCTACCTCATTAGGAAATCAGGTTCTCTTCTTACCTTAAAATACCCCCCTTCATAATGAGTGTTGGGGGGTCCAAAAATGGCCACTTCCCAGTTGTACAGATCTGCCTCGTCCACCAGTGTTATTTTGAATCCCTCGACGGGCTCCTCCTGAAGGCTCTTCATCTCCAACATTAGTGCTTTCTGTGAGCTGGCTACATGAGAGGAATCGTGTTGTGCCATATCGACAGCTGATAACACGCCTGACTTAACCCAACAACAACCTGCCAACACCAAAAAATAACTTGTGCGTGTGTATGTTTTTTTTTCGATGATCGGAGACAATGAAACAGGCCAAACCAACCAGACTGAACAAAAACCAAACTACGATTGCGCTGATTTGTTCCCAAATGTGCTGTTATTTACCTAAGTCAATACTGAGGCTGTGGTAAACTAACCAGATCATTGTGGCCGGCCAGTGTATCCAGCTTTAGCCTGTCTACCTGGCAGGGGAGCCGCGGAGATCTAAGCCGTAAATCTACTGGTAGCTGCTGGCTAATATAAGCTAACTAACAAGCACTAAAGCTGAAGCGGATCGGCTCACACTTTGTACCTCCCTGCCGCACATATACGAGCTTTAAAATCACAACTATCGACCTGAAACCGGAGCTTTGACACTCCGAGTCAGGAAATCTACTTGATATTGCCCCCAAAACAGAAGACAAGGTAAAGAAGAGTAAAGGAGTCTCCCTCTACCCCCCTCAAAACAGCAAACTGCGCCCAGTGCTGCCTGGGACTTGTAGTCCGGTTGTCATCTGTAAACATAACTTTATCGATTGAAATCAATCAAGAAGTCACACAATATGGTTCAAAATTACTAGATTTATATATAATGCGCTTGAACTCGGGGATACTAGTTGAAATGTTTGTTTGTTTCTTTTTTTATTTACGGTGAATTCAGAAAACTACATTTGCCAGTTTCCTGTCATCGCTCAGGTTGTTTGTGTTTCTCTGACCTATTTTCACTGTTATGTTATGTGAACACAACATCACATATCTAGGCTGTTAATTTGACTTTAAAACGTTCAATGTGTTGTTAAAAGCTTGTAAGTTAAATGGGGGTTATTTAGCTCGTACTTTATTTTCAGTTATACCGTGACGTCTATAATATGCGCCAATGTTGTGGAAAGTCACCTTTAAGAAGGCTTTTTGCTGCCTGAATAATTGGCTTTCAAACAATTTAAACATGAACTTGTCAAGGAAATTGTTGTAAATGTTGACTTATTTGTTGTAAATGTATTTGTTTTATTAATTCGTTCTTCTTCTCTCTTGTACTTCTTCTGATCTTTATTTTATGTTAAACTTGTGTTTGTTTTTGTCTTACTTTCTGAGTATTCTGCTTTGTTCGTCAAAGCACTTTTTAAACTCTTGTTTTTAAAGGTGTCATATAAATAAAATTATTTTCCCCTCAAAAATATAAGCAGATTTGAGGATACATGGACAATAAAATAGATGCATATATACAATAATAAATACACGTGCATAATAGATTATATATACATATCTATATTACATAACAACAGTCAATGTAACAATTTTCAATTAAAGTTCAGTACACAAGCCTCATTAATGAATTAAGTATCCAAAGGTACATATTTGCACTGGCTGGGGACAAGGTGCTTCGTTACAACTTATTTACGCGACAGAGAGCTGTTAGGACCCCACCTCGACAGCGGTTCGTTATGGGTCTGAAATCACGACGTCGGTCCAGAAGTAGGAGCCGGGATCGGCGGAACCGCTCCAAAATGAGCAGGTCCCGGTCTCCGGATGACAGCAGGGAGCGGAGCAGATCTATAGACACGAAACGAGGCGCCTGTGGCCGCGAACGGTCCGGCAGCAGGGACTCCAGTGGCGGCTCCGACAGCGAGCGGAGGCGCGGACCTCCTCGGGGACGATCTTCCAGGTGAGAGTCGCCTCTGCCCGCTACAGTTAATGCTACAAGACCCGCTGTAATAGTGATGAAGTTTAGGTCACAACTGATTTAAACGTAGTAAAATATGAAATACCCACAATAATGTGAACTTCTGTAAACCTGTGATGGTTCAAGCAAAATTGAGACCGTCGTAGTCTTCCCTACTTTGTGTGAAGGAACATGTAAATACACAGACCTTCACAACAAAGTTCCCTATTATCCACACACAGCCATCATGCAATGAAATGAATAAACGTTCTTTATTATAAACAGTTAATTAACTGTGGCACTCTATTACCAAACACTGTTATATTTGTGTTTTCCTTGTTTCAATTATATATAATAAGAGAGAATATAGTGGTGATGATGTTCCTACTAATGAATGCTTCTGCTCTGCACATTATATATAAACAAGACCATAGTCCTGAAGTAACTTACATATAGCTAGTAACTTACTAATTGTCAATTAGTTNACAAATGTGTTCCTTTAATTTCCAAACTTTATTTGTCCATGCAGGAACAATAATATTATGTAACTTTTGTGTCTCAGTTCTGATTCAGATAATCGTAAAGTGAGTAGGAAAGGAAAGGAAAAGGAAAAATGGAGGGGAGCATCTCGAGAGAGGAGAAGATCCCCGTCATCCTCAGAGTCCCGTGATGGAAGCAGTGACAGAGAGAGGAGGAGACGAAGAAGTCCTGCCCGAGGGAGTCCGATCAGAGACAGAGATGGACAGAGGAGGGAGCGGAACAGAGATAAAGAGAGGCGGAGGAGCAGCAGCAGAGACCGGGAGAGAAAAGACAGAGATAAAAACAGAGAATGGGGGAAGAAGAGCAAAGATGGGGAGCGCGGGAGGAGAGAGAGAAGCAGAGAAAGGGCTGACAGAGACAAAAGGAGGCAACGCTCCAGTTCACCAGACTCTTCTGATAGCTCGGGGTCTGACCGGGAGGTTCATGGCGTCAAAGAGAAGGAGGCTAAAAAAAAACAGAGGGATATGCTGAAAGCTCTGGAGACACCAGAAGAGAAGAGGGCCAGGAGATTGGCAAAGAAGGAAGCAAAGGAGAAGAAAAGGAGAGAGAAGATGGGCTGGAGTGAGGAGTACATGGGATACACCAATGCAGATAACCCCTTTGGTGACAACAACTTGCTGGGCACATTCAAATGGCAAAAGGTGAGTTCCAGGCCATGACCTTAGAGTAGCTGCTTGTGAATAGTTGGCTTTGAAATATAATAAGCATGTTTTACATGTCCATGATTCTTGGTTTTATGTGTTCTCAGGCGCTGGATAAGAAAGGCATTGGCCATCTCGGAGAAAAAGAGCTGAAAGAAAGGAACAAATGTATTCAAGAGGAGAACCGCAGAGAGCTACAGAAGGTATGAGATGACTGTGTGGGTCTAGAAGGATAAGCCAGTTACTTTTAGTGCCAGACTGCACTACTTCCTGTCCTATTTTTGGTATAAAAACTTTCTGGTATAAATAAAAATTAACTATGTATCTAAACAAATATTTTATGACAACTTTAAGTACCTTTTTTTTTTTTTTTTCATAGAGCCCATATAGACATAATGAGCTCCATAGTTAATAACGCTAACTGTGTCTATGTAGGTGAAACAGCTGCGCCTGGAGCGTGAACGAGAGAAAGCCATGAGAGAGACGGAGCTGGAGATGCTGCAGAGAGAAAAAGAAGCCGAGCATTTCAAGACCTGGGCTGAACAGGAAGACAACTTCCATCTGCACCAGGCCAAACTACGGTTAGTGCATAACTAGTATTTCTCCTCTTGTGGTGCAGGAGCTGAACTGCTCTGTAATTGTAGATATAATTTTGGACACTGGGTGGCAGTCATTAGATGCATAGGGTTGTTGATGCACAATACAACCTGATACAGCTTGTTCATATCTTTGTAGACCTGCTTTAACAGCAACAAGCACCTGGAAAATTAGTTATATTTTTACAGTGTAAAAAAACTCCTAATCCATGTTTTATATTACAAAGTATTTAATTGAAGGTATGATTCGAACCCTCTACAATAGCTCCTTTATAGGTATCCTCTCATTGTCCCACTACCTTGTGTGTGCTCAGATCTAAGATTAGAATCCGCGATGGTCGTGCCAAGCCCATTGACCTTTTGGCAAAGTACATTAGTGCAGAGGACGACGATCTTGCTGTTGAGATGCATGAACCTTACACCTTCCTCAACGGCCTAACAGTCACTGACATGGATGACCTGCTGGAAGACATAAAGGTATGTAGCTACATCACATTCAAGTATAAAAGTTATATGACTGGAGCTCAGTGCAGATTCCCTTTATGGGCGAGTTGTGGTTATGTAGTAATTTAATTATGCCAGTCCTATCTTTTGTCATGTCACGTTAAGTTCCAACATTTGCTGGTTCAAAGCTCCCAGATGTGAGAATTTGTTGTGGTCTGTTTTGACACAACATAAGTTATTCATTTAGATATGAGAACTTTACATATGTAATTATAATACTCTATGCCACAATACAGTTCTATGCATTAAAGACATAAAAAAGTATGTTGAATTCTAACACAGCTTTAATTTTTCACCAATGAGAAATGTTCAATTGTTATCTTATCTATCATAGCTACTTTACACTTTGTTATTATTATTGTTGTTGTTATTATGACTCTAGGTGTATATGGAGTTGGAGCAAGGCAAGAATGTGGACTTTTGGAGAGACATGACCACCATCACTGAGGATGAGATCAGCAAACTGAGAAAATTGGAGGCCTCAGGGAAAGGACCAGGTACACTGCTCCTTATTTTCTATCGTAATTAGAAGCTCTCCTTCTTAACCTCCTGCTCTCATTGTTACATCTGCACCTGTGCTCATCTGACTTTGTTCGTTTTGTTTTTTGTTTTTAATCTTCAGGTGATCGCCGTGAGGGCATCAACACCGCAGTAAGCACTGACGTCCAGACAGTGTTCAAAGGAAAGACATACAGCCAGCTGCAAGCGCTGCACCTGAACATTGAGGGAAAGATTCGGGCCGGAGGTTCTAATCTTGATATTGGTTACTGGGAGAGCCTGCTGCAGCAAGTCAGAGTCTACATGGCAAGAGCCAGGTAGGAATGTGGAAATGTCCACTGGATTCTCCGGTTGTCACAGTGAAATATATCAAAGGAAACTGTGGGCTGGTAAATTGATGTATAAATGAAAGTACAATTTTGTGTTGCAGGTTGAGAGAGCGACACCAGGATGTATTGCGTCAGAAGCTCTTCAAACTGAAACAAGAACAAGGAGTAGAGAGTGAACCTTTGTTTCCAATCATCAAAGAGGAACCGAGAAGTGATGAAGACAAGTAAGTTACCTTTGAATGACTGCGCTGCTCTGCACACATCCTCATTCAAAGTGTGAGAACTAGTGCCAGACTGCAGTTACAGAGAGCGAGATTCTTCTCAATTCTCACTTAAGCTTTTTCTCTTTTTCTTGAAGATGTGTATATAAAGCTAAACATGTAAATACAATACTTTTGGATGTACTGACTCCTCATTTACATAAATTAACATCAAATATTTTTACAGCAGCAGGGAAAGGGCAGGAGAAGACCCAGGCCAGTCCTCTACCTCCTTCACAAAAAACAGAAGAAGCGATGTAGAGGAGGAGGAGGAGGCAGGACCATCCACATCTACAGCAGGAAACCTGAATGAAGATGAGGATGGAGATGAAGACAAAGATGACAAAAAGGAGGAAGACGACAAGGGTGAGGTGGTGGAGGCTGTGTTGACAGAGGAAGATCTGATCCAGCAGAGCCAGGCAGAATATGACTCAGGTCGCTACAGCCCCACGCTGCTCACATCCTCCGAGCTGCCACTGGACACACACACAATCACCCCAGAAGAGGATGCACACAGGCTGCAGCTGGCCCGCAGACAGCTACAGGTCACAGGTATGAGTCAGTAAGTTAAATGTTAATGTAAAAAATGGTCTCCTCTAGATGTTTGACATTTTCTCTGTCTGTCAGGTGATGCCAGCGAGAGCGCAGAGGACGCCTTCGTACGTCGTGCCAAAGAGGGCATGGGAAATGATGAGGCCCAGTTCAGCGTGGAGATTCCCGTCACGGGGAAGATGTACCTGTGGGCAGACAAATACCGGCCCAGGAAACCCCGCTTCTTCAACAGAGTCCACACAGGCTTCGAGTGGAACAAATACAACCAGACCCATTACGACTTTGACAACCCTCCGCCCAAAATCGTCCAGGGTTACAAGTTCAACATCTTCTACCCGGATCTGATCGATAAGCGCTCCACCCCGCAATACTTCCTGGAACCCAGTCCTGACAACAAGGACTTTGGGATTTTAAGGTTCCATGCTGGCCCTCCATACGAGGATATTGCCTTTAAGATCGTAAACCGAGAGTGGGAGTACTCACACCGACACGGCTTCCGTTGCCAGTTCGCCAATGGGATCTTCCAGCTGTGGTTCCACTTCAAGAGGTACCGCTACAGGAGATAAGAGGCCAGATACTGACCAAGATGGACCAAGACACCAGACAATTGGTTTTAACCCCACACGTTACATTATTAAGGCTGTACACTCAATGTCCTTTGTTGCAAATGCTCTTCCACCAAAAAAAAGATCACTGTAACTGTCTGAAAAGGTTAATTTGTAATGTAGTCTGAAAATTACACATTAAAGATTTTTTCCTCCTTTGTACTCTTGCTCTGCTGAGGTATTTTATTCTGTGTTGGGCACACAATTTATTAACAAGAAAGTAAAAGTGTAGAAAACAATGTTTACTATGTTCACTGTTGATTTATGGTGTTATGCAAACATTTGCTAATTAGCACCAAAACAAAAAGTACATGAGAACTTGATGGCAAAGTCATGAGTTTTACAGGTAATTGGTTATAAATTTAATATTTTGAACAGAGGGCCATACTAAATTTAATGTCAGGAGCTTGAAATTATTACAGCTCATAATCTAGTAATCACAAATGTGTGTACTGAACTTCACAGTAAACCAACAGTTGTCAAGATATTTGGTCTGGACCAAAGTGTTGGATACAGAGGTTGCCATGCATAGAGAATTACTGCTGGCGTGAATAAAAACTGTTTTCAAATGGAGGAGTTTCAACGTGGCAAAAGATTTCTATGTGAAAAGTGCTGACTTAACAAAAGAAGCTTCAACTTTAAAAACTGATCCGTCACACACATAAGCACAAAGATGATTCATAACAGCAGGTAACATTCACACTGTTCTTCACATTCTTGGCAAGTCTGGTCTTGTTGAACACTAGTAAATCCTTGTGGTTGTGTTTGGATAGACTGCAACAGCACAGGGACCAGGTAAAAAAGGTTTTATACTATAAAACTAAACTCTTTGCTACTAGTGGTTAGAGATGAAATGGCTCAATTTTAAATTACATTCCCTGTGAATTTCTTACCAGCCTTTGTAAGATATAAATCTAAATTTAATAGCAAACATAAATCCATTAATAAAAGTGTAAAAGCAGGAACTTAGGAATCTCCATCCTAATTATAGGATGCTTTGTGTATAACAATTTATAGTCTTTCAAAACAAAGTCTGAACCACTTAAAACGTTTTTATGCTCAAACTTACAGTGAATGCCCCATAAATTTTGATTCTCATTTGAACTGATAAATCCAGTCCGTCTGCCTGGAAGGAAACAGTTTTGGACTTTCTCGCTGTGAGGATTTTAATGCACTAGTCTCTTTCAAATTTCTGACTCAGCATCTATAAACTGCAGAGATGGTAGAAAAACTTTTGAAGTGTCCTCCCCCTTTGCGGCACTGAATCCCACCTCTCAATCAGGGTGGTTGTTATTCCGGCTGCCGTTGTTTGCTCCAGACACCAGTGGCTTGTCCTCTGTTAATGCAGGGCTCAGTGCATCTTGTTGGGTCACAGTGGCGTTGAGATCCCCCTGCTCAACAGACTGCTGTGATCGCTCCCTATTCTTGTTTGTACATTTCCAGGGTAGGGGTAGGTGGCCTTTGTAAAAATTCCAGGCCAAAAGGGCAAGAAGAGACACCACTAGCAGCCCGACTACAGCCTTCAGTCCAGCCACCGAGGGGCCACCCTTCTGAGCCTGGGGACCAAACATATCACCATCCTTGCCAGTATCTGTGTCTATGCTGACCTGGTACTCAACAACCGTGGTTGTGTACTCAGCAACTTTGGAACTTTCCACAGACATGCACCGGTACCGACCAGCATCAGAGGATGAGGCGTTGAGGATGAGCAGTCCATCCGTTTGAGACAGACGACGAGGTGAAAAGGTGATAGGGCGGTCATCCTGCTGCCAGCTGATAACTGCCAAGTTGGAGGGTGAAGGACAACGGAGCTTCAGGATGCCGCCTGGCCCGATGGACTGATTGATAGGTTTCAGAGGATCTAAAAGCAAAACAAAGGTTAACGATTTCATTTTGACAACCCACAAATTGCCTAAATATGTTAAGTTTACCCGCTCAGATTTAACGGTCCAGTTTTTATTCAGTCACTAATAAATATATACAAATGCCGCAGTGTGCACTTACCAGCTTTTGGGCAGAGAGTTGCATTTCCATCTTTCACACTTTGGATTAGTTCACTAAAGCAGGAGAAACAATCATTTTAATTTTGTTTCAGTGTATCTGACAGTCAGTACAACTTTCTTCATATGTTGGGACAGATGCCTACCTCTGTGCATTAGAAAGGGCAATACATTTTTCAGTAACTTTGTCCCAGCCACAGTATGGGTCCCTAGCTAAAACACAGTCCATACAGGAAAAGGATCTCCCACAGGCTGCTAGTGGTATCTGTGCTGCTCCGTAGTCCGAGCCTGCATAGAGCTGACCCTGTACATATTTGATACATCACACAGAATGTTAAAGAAACAGTCATTTAAAGCAATTTATTTGGCTATAACAGAGCTTTGAATTACTGTGACGTTGGAAAATTTCAGGATCTTGATCGGCTCTGGGAACTGGAAGAGTTGTACTTCTTCGATGATGAACATTTCCCCGTCATAGTTCACAGCTTTCAGAACGGTGCCTTCCTCTTTTTATATAAAAACATAGAAACATGCTACATTTAGATGCTGACATGTATGTTGTGAAGTTCAAAAAAGCAGCAACAATAACGTTCAGGTACAACACCTGTGCCTATGAACATCACGTGGTACTTCTTGCCATCTGTGGCCTGCACTTGGTTGACTATGATGCGTGTAAATGTATGTCCCCTTCGCACTAGTAGGGGCTTCTCTCCTATTGGTTGGATGACTTGGTCCATCAGGGGCTTATCTTTGATAAATTGGAGGGTCCGGTCTGGGAGGTCCAGAGACTGTTCTATGCCCTCTTTACGAGCTACATTGTCTATACACTGGCAGGGGAAGAGGGGAAGGAAAGAGAAAAGAGAGAACAACAGTGTCAGAGCACAAAAGGAATCAGCTTCCTGCTGGGCCGCTCGTAAAAAAAAGTTGCCTTTTGAGATTTTTCTTTGTTTCTAATACATGCACACATTCTGAATAGTGGGCAAACTCACAGCTCCGGGCCGAGGGACAGGGACTACTCCGCTATACATCACCCACTTAACAAAAGAGGTTTCTACGGGTACTGGAGTCTTGTACTTTCCCTCCGCAAACACTCTGCTGATGTCAGACACGCGGTACACACACACTGCTGACAGGCCTGATGTGTCCCTGAAACACAAACACACACAAAGCGATAGTGAGCCAAGGGGAGTACCAAAGACCATTAAAGAGAAAGAGACCTTCCCCCCTTCTGAAACAGGCATGTTTTTTAAAAATCAAACGTACGACTGTGGTGTGAAGATGGCAAAGAACAAACAGTCCTTCCAGGGCTGCCGAGGGTCACACCAGCGGTAAGTGTCTTGGATAATGTATGGCAGCTGGGACTCCAGCACTGGGCAGTCCATCCTGGCCTTAAGGAAGGATGTCCATTTCTTCTGTAAAGTCCTTAGACCCCCGACATCTCCCTGTGAGGATATAAACGTCATAATGCTGCACAGACAGCTTGCACAATCAAGTAACGGAAAGGGTGGAATATGTGCAGCTGAGGAAGTGCTATTTATATTTTAACATTATGCTGGGAACTAGAGCTGCAAAAAAAAAAAAAAAAAAAAAGGTGTGTGCATGCTAGACTCTTTTCACCTTGCAGACACGGGCTACGCGGGAGACCACCAGTTTGTCTAAACAATCGCACTCCACAGCCCTTTCGCTGAAGAACAGGTAAATCTTGTCATCATCTCCTTGATGACTTTTTTCACTCTCTGGCATCTGAGCCATGGAAACAAAGTTGGGCTCTGACAGAGAAAGAAGAAAAATCATGAACTTAAGACTCTGCTATTATCCCCAAGGTGGCAAAAACCTTGCATCAAAGTAACACCTTCTCTCATCTTACCATTAAGCCAGGAGCTTTTAAACTCCGTGCGTATGGGGGAAGAAGAGCTGCGCATCAGGACGGGTTCAGAGCCCAGGAAATTCATTGACGTAGCCGAGTACAGGCTGTCATCTGGCAAGACAGTAAGCACAGAGATACAGGTGTAAACATTTGGTTGTGTTAAACTTCTTCTCTGAGGTCTTATACTGTTGCGCAATCGCTACTCACCAACCATGATGGAGGCATATCTCTGGAAAGGATCAAATGGACACTTCCCTTTCCCATCCTCTCTTTTGTTCTCCAGAGTCAGCTTTCCATCTGCGTATGACTGCACAAGCACACTGTTTAATCCTGGTGCTTTTTTGTTATGATTTTGCTTCAATGTACAGCATGAATTAGTAAGACAGAGGGAGTGCTCCAACTCACCATGTAGTCACACTCTGGATCAAAAGCATTGGTTCCACACACATACATCCTGTTATCATCCATCTTATGCAGGGTTCTGATATAGTTTTTACACTCCGTCTGTAAATGGATGTTACAAAAGTAACGACTACATCCGCTCAGAATGGAATCAATTTATTTCAATTTAAACTGACTCACCTCAGGATCTTTCCCTTTGTTTTTACATTCGGCTATTTGTTGGTTTGTTACTTCCCATTTCACCTTAACAAGTAAAAACATTTTTTTTTATTTGCACAATTTTTCAGTTAAAAAAAAAAACGGATAAATGTAACATTTCTTACACCTGTCATTTTGGTTTTCTGGTGAATATTAGCTTATATATGGTGCCTGTTTTTTGGAAGGTTGCAAACAAGCTGAGCCAATTCTATAACGTGATGTGAAAAAACTCCAGTCATCTTAATACCAGGCTCTCTCTCTCTTTTCATCTTATCTATTTTAGAAATGACCAAGGAGGCTGGCAATAAAGCATTTTAATGTTATCAAAGAAGGGAAATGTCCTTCCCTTGTCATAAAATGGTCCAAAGTCAATATAAGGTACACAAGATAAAGCAACTACACTGTGTGTGTTTGATCAATCAACAATTGTCATCCCTGCAAACCGAGCCCTGTATTGATATCTGTAAGGGAAAAATAGAAACCAGA
Source organism: Rastrelliger brachysoma (assembly GCA_024605115.1). NCBI lineage: Eukaryota > Metazoa > Chordata > Actinopteri > Scombriformes > Scombridae > Rastrelliger > Rastrelliger brachysoma. The sequence continues at coordinate 11,625 of JANJYP010073839.1, forward strand.
AAAGCAAAGCGAACAGAGTAGAGTCGAATATAGTTTAGTCAAAACAAAACCACGTTGAAACTAAACTGTAGAAGTGTAACTTAGGTGGACACATGTTAGTTAAAAACCTCAAAAAAATTAGAACAGGATGTTTTTGTGTTGGGATTTTTTACAGTCTATGGTTGGGAGAGTGATGGCAGAGTGTTACTAAACCACAAAAACCAAGTTTTAGTCACAGGATGTGTTTAACCCTACAGAGCTCAAAGACCATGTGTCACAAAAGTTTGTTGAAATGATTTCACCCTGGGCAAAGAAAGCCTTGATAAGAAAGTTGACTGGCACTGCTCCACAGCAGGGGTGGCCTTAAATACAATGTTAACAAAGGTGTTATTACCGAAGCAAGTTTCTTGGAGACATCGTTAAGATCCAGAGCATACACTGCCTCCCTGGCACCCAGTACTAGCAGCCCTAAGTCCTCTCTCAGCAGCATGGTGGAGTAGTTGAACACACCCTCCTCATGAAACAGGTAAGCATTGCGCCCTAGAGACAGCATATATATGATTAACAAAGAGGTCACCAGTGACTAAACTCTTTCCCAATGAGTCTACGATCAATTGTATAACTGTGAGACAAAGTTACACAAAACTCACTATGATAGGGCACAGTTCTGCGTGGGACATGGTCCAATGGTGAGTCTTCTTCCAGTGTCAAGGCCAGGGGCAGCAGCCAAAAGACACTGAGGGACAGCAGCGGATGCATGGCTCCTTTGTTTGAGTGTAAGAGGAATTTAAGCTTTATTGTTTCTGTAACACTCAGTCGTACAGGGGTAACAGCAGTGAGTCGCTTCTATGACGCGATGAGGTCTTTACTGACTGAAGGGCACTGGCCCCTTTACTGGCCCCGCTCAGCAGGCTGTCTATGATGAGATGGATGGCACGGACCGCAGAAACAAAGCAGAGGAGAGCTGAAAGAGACAAGGTTGCATGGATATCACAATCAATTCACCAGGAGATAGATCTGACAGACCAAAAGCTTCAAATATGTATGGCTAAGAACCAAACAAAGGGGTAAATGAGATGTGATGAGAAACATTTAAGATGTGCTTAAAAACAAAGCATAAAAGTAGCAAAATGGCTAGAAAGGGCAGAGTGAACTAAAGTCAGCGCGGCAGTAATTCTGTCAGTGCCATAGTGATGTTAATGCAGGGCCATGAAAGGCATTCAGCAGGGTGCAGGGATGTCAACCTCAGCTCTCCTGCAGCACCAAACACTAGCACACAATGAGAGATTCATAGAGACTGCCAATGTCTGGTAGAGATGAGAGAGGAACTTTTGAAACTGGGTTTCAAGTTTCAAGTCATGTTTTACACACAACACAAGGGACATGTGGATTTGACTCACACTAACCACTTCACTTATAGCCTAAATATTGAAATGTTTTACCAACAAGGTAAGAAAATAACCTAGACTTGCTTCTTCTTTAATTACCATGTTGTAGAAGTTACATCTGTTTCTTGTGATTTTGCCCACTAGTATTACTACAACCTGCTGAGGAGGTGTGTGTTTCATTCTTTCCCAAGATGCTGTGTTTTCCTGATGAGCTGCAGCATGTCAGAGAATGCAGCCCTGATAACATGTTTCACATATTCAGCCCTGGGGCCAAAGCCAGCTTCAGTCAATAC
>JANJYP010073883.1:0-15933 GCA_024605115.1 Rastrelliger brachysoma
CTTTTGTCAAAAACCTTGATGTGTTGTTTCAGTCGTACTTTAATTGAATTGAATTTCATATTAGCAGTTACCCGATGTTCTTTTTTATTATCTAAGGATGTTGTCAAAATCTGTTCACATCCATCATAACAATTTATTTTTTAATGTTTGGATGTGTGTAACAGTCTGCTAAAACACATAGATCAGAAAACAACCATAAATGTGGCAGCAAGTATAACAAAATCCAAAAACTAGATCATATTATTTCCCTTTTAATGTCTTTACATTTGCTACCAGTTTATTACAGAATCAATATCAAGATTTTACACAGTACCTTTAAAGCAGTTCAAGGCCCAACCTAAGACTGTATTTCAGAATTACTGTCCTCCTATTAACCTGCACACAGTCTGAGGTTGTTTGGCAGGACACTATTGGCTGTTCCCATGTCAAGGTTTAAGAGTATAGAGGACAGAGCTTTTGTTGCTATGGCATCTCAATTAACCTATTATTAAAGTCCTGCTTTCTTTGGTTACTGTTGCTACTGTATGTCAGACAAACAGTCAATGCCATTGAAATGCACTGAGAGCTGGTCATTTTGCATTAATGGATTGCAAGATAAAAGTGATGCTGTGGATGTACCTCTTAACAGCGTACTCAACCCTCAACCCTTGACCCTTAACTACAAAAAATGTAGGCAGGTCCGGGAGACTGATTTTGTTGGCTGATTTGATTAATTAGCTCAGGATACAAATTTAGCCTATTAGCCTAATAACATCAGTCAGGTTCCAATGCCTTTCAGTGAGATATCGCCCATCAAACCAGGCGATTCTCTGGTTTTATTTTAATTTCATTGGGCCGTCGTCTTTTAGCGCCACTTGTCAGGACTAATCGTTAGGGGAAATCCTTAATTCCCTCTGCCAGCACTTTGTTAAACCTCAATGGTGGTATGTGAAATGAATGAAGCACTTTATATTTATTGTGATTACTGTTGTTATTTATTGTGCCATGTATCATTGTGTTATCTATTGATGTGCTGTGAGAATCTGTGCCACAGACTGATTGTCTCTGCCCAACATGGACTTATTGTCTGCCTCTTTTTTCTTGTCTTTTAAAGAACTGAGTCTGCTGAATTACCCTTAGGGGACAAATAAAGTTGTCTGAATCTGAGTTTGTCTGAGATAGCAACAGTGACCAAGGAAGGCAGGACTTCAATAATAAGTCAGTTCTGAAGCAAATTCCATATGAACTCAGATTTGCAAAATCAGTCTCTTCTTTTAAATTGCTTCTGAAAGCATTTTTAGGCTTAATTTGTGTAATTAGTTTGCGTTTATGTTAGTGTTTATTTTGTCACCCATTTAAAAACAAAAAAACTGGTGTTCAGTAATATATGACAATTTTAGCTTGCAACTTGTCTTCATACTGAAACGATCAGTCTTGAGTCACAACTTGCATGGGTGCTAGCTGCTAGGACTAGCTTAATCAACCAGTGCAGATGCGTGCAGTTAGCTTACCTTAATATTTGGGTTTGTGGTATTTTTCCCAGCGATTTTTTTCCTGCACATATTCCCATCTGTCAAAACGATGCATTGTGATTTTTTTTCCCGTTTCTAAATATTGAAAATGTGACCAAACGTCCAGCTGTTTCTTCTTTCCTAGCATGTTTGCAGTTCTTGCATTGATCATGTTCCTCTTGCACACAGTTTTATTTTGAAGCCACAGGGGCACAGCAAAAGGATATGTAACATTGTTACGGTAAAACAACAACTGCTGGCACAAACACATGGCAGCTGTGTAGTAGACGAAAATGAGGAGGGAGTTTTTTTATTTTTTTATTTCTTGCATAACATTTTAGTCTCGTTTTTATTTGTCAACAATAACGCTTATTAACATAGCTTTATTTATTTATTTATTTTTTTAAAGATTTTTGTGGCATAGACGCCTTTATTCGAAAGTAATCAGACAGGAAATCATGGGAGAGAGAAATGGGGAGACACGCAGTAAATTACCACACCAGTCAGGATTTGAACCGGGGTCAGCTGCAGAGTTCTGTATCCGTGGCATGTGTTCTAACCACCGGACTATCCTAGCATGCCATTAACATAGTTTTAGTCAGTGTTTTTGTAGCATTGGGCCCTTTTGTTATCATCTCTTCTTAGTCATGGGGAAAAGGGTCGTTGATGAACATATTTCGTATATATATTATATATTTCTGACGAAATTAACACTAGTTTGTGTATTTGTGTTTACAGGTTGGTATATGTGTATGTGTCTCCATCTGGGGTGCCCAATCCTGGTCCTGGAGAGCTACCGCCTTGCATATTTTAGGTATCTCCTGACTCTTAACACACCTGATTCTAATAGCGAACTCATTACCAAGCAGTTTAAGGCAAGGGGCTTGATAACGAGTTCATTATTAGAATCAGGTGTGTTAGAGTCAGGAGATAACTAAAACATGCAGGGCAGTAGCTCTCCAGGACCAGGATTGGGCACCCCCAATACATATATATGTATATATATTCACCCTTGGGAGTAGATACACACACACACATCATCCACAAAGACAAATACCAAAAGAGTTCCTTATATTCCCCAGAGACAAAGGTTTTAGATTCTTCCTGTTCCTGTTCTGCTGGGTTCATGGCCCTGCGTCTGTTCCTCTGGTCCCTATCTGTCTGAACATTTCCTTTTGTAGACTATCCTGACAGTATCTGGGTAAACCTCTCCCTCTGTCCCCCTGAGGCGCTGATGTCCACAGAGACACAGAGAAAGAACTATTTGACCTGCTACAATACTAACAAACCTCTCTGAAAAGATGCCCACTGTTTCCTCCTTTCAAACTATTTCCTCATTTCTGTACAGTCCTCAAGTGTCCCTCAGCCATCTGGAATTGAAAACACCTTATTTGCCCACCTTGCCTGTTGACAAAGAGTTTTTCTTTTTTTTTCTCAGCAGTTGGCAGTGACTGCCCAGGAGTTGCGGAGGCAGCAGTTTGAGTTTTTCCTCTGCTGGCCCGGTGGGGGAGGGCAGGGCTACGACACTATTAGTCACCTCTGACACAGTGCAGCCACTGCCTGTAGACCAGATGGAAAGAAAGCATAAATGAGAGACCTCAGGGTGGGAGAGTGGACAGGTCACTGGCCTGCCATAAGGTTGTCTGAGATCTAGCCTATATACAACATAAGTCTGGATAGCGATTACACTATGATTTTGTTCATATACACAGATCAAGGAAAGCTATTGAGCTCAAAATCGTAGTGCTAGGATGTCAAATACACTCAGGTTTTTTTTTAAATCTCAGAAATCAAAGCAAGACTATGAAACATCACTTGTACTTTGTTCAACAGAAACAGCGGTCACTGTCAGCTGCAGTGACTTAACATCACTTAGACTGTTGTGATTGAATTTTAGACCTAATCCTGTCTGCTATCAGTGTTCAGGTACCATGTCTGGGTGTCTGCTCAGTGGGAGTGGAGTCTCGAAGAACAGGTTTTTTCTTTTTTTCCTGTGTCTGGAGCAAGAGGAGGGGAGTGGAGTGGAGTGGGCACTGCAGCTATATCTGCCTGGCTGCCCCTCTCTCTCTCTCCTTATCTCTGTGTTTGTACACTGTGTGCCAAGATCCAATCAATAGCCACTCCAGCCGTGGAGAGAGGAGAAGGTCAGCAGCCACACTGGTGGTGCTGGGCTGGGCAAACTGATGGAGACACAGAAAGCACAGAAAACACATCACAGGCTGGGCACGTTTCTGCTAAGCATAACTAGATAAGATGAGGCACCACAAGATGTTAATAAGAGATTTGTGTTAACATTGTAGAACATTCCCCTTAAAGTCTCTGTTTTAGAACGCAAATTAACTCCACATCAGACACTGAATAGGTACAGGTACAGATCAACACTAGAAAATGGCAGTGTGCCAAACTGTTCTAAAAATTTTGAACTTGAACTTTTGTTAATGTAATAAAAAAAACTGAATTTCAAGTCCTTTTGAGGTAGAAAGCACTGTTTGGACTGCATGTATTTAACATAGGCTACTGAATGGGAGGATATTTTATCATCATGTAATATTTAACCTGTGGTTTTGACTCTACTTCATGAACCTACACAGCCATGTTTTTCTTCACTTTAAGAATGTAAGTATAAATATATAATAAAAAATAATTGAGCTGTCTGACACANCACTTCATGAACCTACACAGCCATGTTTTTCTTCACTTTAAGAATGTTAGTATAAATATATAATAAAAAATAATTGAGCTGTCTGACACAGTAGAAATAGAACAATTCTGTCTTTTGTGCAGAGCCTAGTGATTGACACCATTCATAAGCAGGGTTTTTCTCATCGTACATTGTCATCAAGTAATGTAACAGCGTCCATTGTGACGAAGTGCCAGTTTTAATTACTGTAGCTAATTAATGCCAACTTTCTCTGAAAGCAGATTCTGAGAGTTGAGTTCTTGACATTGGAGCTATTCTGTGAATGGCTCCGTGATTGGTTTGTAATGAAGAGAGCCCTCCAACTACTGACTGTCTCCTTAAAAAGGCCAACACCTGAATAGCCAATCAGCATTTTATCATGTGGATGAGGTGATACTACATAGTGAAACCACATGACAGATGGGAACATCCATTTTGTGTTGGAGTGGTAGAAAGAATAATTGACTTGGTGTGAATACTAAGACAGAAGAAAGGTTTTATTGTGTACTATATCAGTCAATGGTTCGGAGACACACTTGGAGGTGTGTCCGAACCTTTGACCGGTACTGTACATAGAAGTAAATTGAGTCTCTATTATTCACTGTTGCACTACATACAAATGAGACAGCTGTCATTAGAAATGTGAGCTATAAATTTCCCCAAACAGAGTTTTGCAGCTTTGTTAGCATATATTCAAGGCAGACACAAGCACTTCACCAGTCAAGCAAGATGACACCACTCAAGTAAGTAAACTGCTTTTCCCCAAGCTGAGAGGTAAACAGCTCAAGATAACAGTTTTTTTTCCCTTTAGTGGCAGACTGTTCATGAATGCATTAGCTGTGGCCCCAACATCAAATAAGGAAATAAACTTTTTTTTCTTTTTTTTTAAAGAAGGAAGAGCAAAAGAAAAGGCAACTTATGGAATACAGCTATATCAACGGGCGTAAATTAAATTTTCTCTCCATACTTTTTATTCAGCTTCGTTCTAAAGAAGTTTTTCTTTGTATTTTGCTTGTTGTTAACCTTAGGAATCCTTGCATTTTGTTTCTCTGTTTTTGCATTTGCCATAAATTGTTCTCTCTTGGCCTCAGGAAGTTTTGTATTTCCCTTGGTAGCAATAAACAGGTATCAGGGTAAAAGAGTTACACTCTTTATTGTCTAATAATATGTTAATCACTTGCCTCAGCGTCAAACTCTGAGGAAATTCCTAGGAGATGGAAAGGTCGTCATCATATCATTGCAAGTTTCTTGGCGGCAATTCTTATTTTTATATTGCTTTTCTTTTTCACTTTGTTAGTGTGATATCTTTATTCTGTCAGACACTGCTTACCAATATAGTACTGTCTGTGATTTAACACTGGAATCAGGTTGAACTGTCTTGCCCTTTGGCCCTAGACAGCTGACTATGAGGGCTGGTCTAGGGGGAGCACAAGATAAGCAGGTTTATGATCTATGTCCTTATGTTATAGTGCTGTATGGTTTCTTATCTACAACCAATAGTTCCCCCAGGATACCAGATGCTTTATTATGCATCCCCACCCCTGCATCGCTCCCATCTCTCTGGCGATCAAGAACACAATAATGAGGGAGAGGTGGTACAGATTGGGAGGAGGTGGAGGAGTGCATTAAGCATGGTTGTTAATGCGTAGCCTACTGTGAAAGAGAGTCAGCGCAAATCAGCTGTCTGTGGTGTGTTTAACTTTACAGTTTTACAAAGAGCAGGTCAGCTGTGTGTGGAGAAAAATATGGGAGATAAATAGATTAAACTATCACAGGTGAAGCTCCCTGAATTTGATGGTGTGATGGTCACTCAGTGCTGATCCCTTGTTGATCCTTATTATAATGTTGGCACAAAAGCACACAGATTTTGGGTTACTCAGACAGAGATAATATTTATTTTGGAAATTGGAACTTATTCACACCTTAATGGCTTTATGCTCTGCCTCTCTGTCTCTTTTCGCTTCGTCTGTCTCTCTCCTCTTGTGTCTCCTGTCTTTGCATGAATAAGAATTAGGCTAATGAAAAGTTCTCTGGAACGGCTAGTGTCTAAGGGTCTATAGCTCTGTGAATAGGAGCTCTGTGGCTGGTGGATATAGCTGAAGAGCCCAGCTTATGAAATTAAAGAGAAAGAAGGATGTCATGTCAAACTGAGCCTGTGCAGCAGTCAGCAGACACATCTCTCTCCCTTTCTGCATCTCTTTGTATTTCTGTGTCTCACCCCTCCTGGGTTTCAGAAGAAAATCCATTCCCATCCTTCCAGTTGTGTTACAGCCGTCTATCTGTCCTCTGCCAATGGATATTTACTCTGCCTGCTTCCTACATGACTGTGAGGATGGAGCGCTGAGCAGGGAGCACTCACTCTGTCTCATTTGGGTGTCAGGACTCAGTTCCCCTGGGGGAAACAAAGAGGGAACAAAACAGATAGCATTTAAGGCTTTTAATAAATCAGAATACACCTTTCTGACAGTGTAATTGCTTTCCATTGCCTGGCCCAAATTTACCAGCAAGCAGGAAAAGAAGGCAAAGAGGGAAGAAAACAAGAGAAAGAAAAAGACAGGGAGAGGAGAGTAACGCAGAGCGGGCTGTACAGTAGATCATTTGTTCGAGGGAAAAGAATGAAAATTAATGAAAAGAGAGTTGCTCGCCCTCCAAAGGCAGCCAAGCTTGAAATTCACTTTGAGGGAAACTTAATTTGTTGTAAATGGGCAAAAAACATATTACTGTGCAGCGCGTAGAGAGGCTGTGTGTGTGTCCGTCTGCTGCGTCTGTCTGTCGGCATGTGTTTGTGGCAGATGAGGACGCTATGCTCTGAATAGCTCAGCTGAGAGGAGGGAAACACAGGAGCCTGTTAATAACTCCAGTAACAGCATTCTCTTTCTACATGACTGCTCTCCAGCACTCCCTTCTAGCACGTCTGAATACAACTCCAGGATGTGTAGGAGAACTTGTCAAAAGTTACTTGTGAGGAACAAAGTTCGGCATGTTCATATCAGGTTTGTGTGTGTCTGCATGCCTGAGAGTGTGTTTGCAGATCTACATACATATAAGTATGAAGATCTGCATACATATGGTTACATGTGTGCCTCTGGCATTAGAAATAACTTTTTGGTTGTCTTCCACAGTGAATTATGTAGTAGGACATCTGGACTAGTTTTTGTAAGGTAGTTTTTGCGTCTTCCTCAAAATTGAGCCGCTGGACATCACCTACATAAGGAAAAGCAGTGAAGCTAAGTCAATGTAACCCACATGGTTACTAAGCCATGTAAGGTAGTGTAGGAGCGTTACTATGCCTGACTGGAGACACTGTACAATCCAGCTGCAAGCATCAGTAAGAAAAGCTATATATATAAAGTTTAAATTCATGATTCATACTCTTGAAACACAATCTAACAGGTCTTTCACTTGTTAGGATGAGTAGAACTGAGGAGCCAAGTTGGATGAGATCACTGAGAAAGAAAAGAAACTCCGGTAAGCATGTGGAGGTTTAAGCCTCATGGTCAGTTGTAATGTGTCTTTTAGTGTGGAAATAGCATAGATTACGTACGCAAATAATATAAAATATAGGAGTGTTTCCTAATGTTTTAACCCACTTTGGTGCATCATTGTGAACTGTGAAAAATACATTTAAAATACATTTAAAAAGTCTGATGGATGATATGAGTGCTAACAGTAAGCTAGTATGCTACTACTGTGACTTAATTAGGTAAATGGGAGAAATAGAAACAATACAATGCTCATTTATTTTGTTGAATGTTATTTCATGGTGTTTAAAGTGTTTTATTGCACTATGGTTATTTACATATGTTGAATTAAAAATGGTAATATGATACTGGTATATACATTCAAGATGGTTGAAAAGGATATGTGTAATGGTTAAAAAGATAAATATTTATTTATAGATCTGTTAAAAATATAAGTAGTGATAGGATAATTAAAAATAAGTTACTTAAAATGAATATTTGAAGTTCATGAAGAATGATTACTGTATTAAAAATACTTAAAGTACTGTAAATGAATACAGGTCATTTACATTGAACACTGTGTATCCTGTCTTTGGGTATATTTAACATGAAGATTTTGAGAATAGTGAGAAAGTAGATTTGATACTTGTGATTGATTGACTGATTAGATAGTAATAGATGTTTTCTGCACTCTACGTGTAGATTGTTTTTTTTCTGAGGACCTAGAAATTGATTCCAAACCTTGGTGGTTCGGTGGCGAGCCAGGAAGAGTTGTCGTTTGGAACGGAAGGTGCACAGTGTGGCCAGCTGTGGGACCCGCTCCGGACCGGGCATCATTTAGCTTTTCTCTCATCAGATAAGAACTCAAAAAAATCTACTCGGGTAGAAGTAATAGAAATAGTAGCACTGACTGAATAGAACNACATCATTTAGCTTTTCTCTCATCAGATAAGAACTCAAAAAAATCTACTCGGGTAGAAGTAATAGAAACAGTAGCACTGACTGAATAGAACTGAACTGAACACTTATCTTCAAACAAAAGAAGAGGGGAACATTGGATTTATTTGTTTTGATTTTATTATTTTTTATTTTTCTTTTAAAGGAGATCCATTTCATTGTGTCTATTCTATTTTGGTTGTTTTATTTTTCATGCACTATAAACAAAATCAAAACTGAGAAATAATAAATTGTCAACTTCATACTCTCACTGATTGATATTTTTTTAGGGGTCCAACTCTCCGAACCGAAGTGAAGAGGTCATTAGGTCTTGTGGATTATTGAGGCTAAGGGCACTACATCAACAATAAAACATATAGATCCTAATGTTAACTTTGGCACAGTCTTTTGATTATAAATTATAGTCTAATCTTTGAGAAGAAATGGTGGAGAGCTTGGTGAGCTAATGATACCATAACACTGTGTTTTTTTCATTTCACAATGGTCTAAAGTTTGTATCAGACAGTATAAAACCAATAGTGATCTAATACAGAGTACTGATAATTATTACAACAGAAACTAATGTGCAATATCAGCTTGCCCGTCAGTCAATCTCACTTTGCCTGACAAAACTTCAACACTTCACTTTTCAGTATTCTCTGCCAGAGAAAGCGAAGATATGNCAAATTATAGTCTAATCTTTGAGAAGAAATGGTGGAGAGCTTGGTGAGCTAATGATACCATAACACTGTGTTTTTTTCATTTCACAATGGTCTAAAGTTTGTATCAGACAGTATAAAACCAATAGTGATCTATACAGAGTACTGATAATTATTACAACAGAAACTAATGTGCAATATCAGCTTGCCCGTCAGTCAATCTCACTTTGCCTGACAAAACTTCAACACTTCACTTTTCAGTATTCTCTGCCAGAGAAAGCGAAGATATGTGAAAGAGATGGGATTTTACCAAGCTGTCCTCTCATGAAAAATGGCATAATAGGTTGTAAGTTGACCAAAAACACTATGTATTGTACAAATACTTATCTAAACATAATTAACTGATAGTTGTAACCCAAATCATAATCGTTCCCTAGACCTTACTGTATCATTTTTGTGCCTAAATGTTAACTACAGCAGATAGGCGTGCCAGATTAGAATGCTTGTCTGTGTTATTTTGGAGTCCTAGGTCAAATGACCTATTTGATTGTTTAATTTGGAGGATTTGTTGCCTATCAGAAAGTTCACATTTTCTCTGAATATCTACTATTACAGCAAAAATAAACATAAACCCATACAGCATATGCAAATCACAAATATCCAAGAATCCTAAATTGTACATTTTGTAAAAAATTCCACCTTCAAGTCAATCTTTGTTAGTACATTTGTGCTGCAGTATTCAGTACAACACACTCTGATGTGTGGCTGCAAGCTGATTTGCATGTTGTATGTATATTGGTTGGTATTTCTCTAGGGTTAGATTATTTTTGAATCATAATGTAGTTACAGCAGATTGATCCAACCCAATATGTTTAGTGATAAGCTGGAGCCGAAAGCCAAGGATGACTGACAGGTCATGGTTAAACGGTATGATTGCAAACTTGCTACAGTTTTATCCTTGCCTGCAGTTACAGACCACTCAACAATTGTGTGTGATAGGAATTCTCTATGAAACAGATCAGACATCACATGACATCAAATCCTTGACCTGATCCTGTATTATGCTCTCAGTTTCCATTTCCTCAGTTTTTCAACAGCATAACCCCTCAAGTAGATGAGAGGGTATAAACGCTTTATTCTCTTACATGCCAAGTGTGTATCAGAAGTCCTCAATCTCACTGTACACTCTTATAGAACCTTGAAGAGTCAAGGTTTATATGCTGTCTAGTACAATATATTGGATACATGGCTTCATTGAAGCACTTCACCATATAATACGTAATTAGACTAGGCAGGAAATGGCAGGGCATATCAATCAACTGAATATTTGAAAGGTAAAATAGATTTTTCATGTGAAATTTCTGCTCATGTTCAGGTCTCTGCTTCTCTCTTCAGTCTATTGGCCTCTCAACCATCTTTGGGTGAGGGCTCTGACTCCTCCACCCTCAGGCTCAACCCCTCTGACATGGGCCAGCAGCTCGGCACGCCTGGGGGGCCTGGAGACCCCTGATAACGAACTGCTCTAGCCAAGCCACTGGCGTCCCTCACGCCCACACACGCATTTACCCACCACAAACACTATGCTCACATTCCAGAAACCCCACCACCACCACCCTCCTAACCCACCCTTCTGCCCCCCTTTTTTCTTCACCATCCCCACTCTCCAGTTGCACAAAAGACATTTTCTCTCCTCTTTTGGTCTTCCTTTTTTATTACCTGAAGTGAAAAGAAAAAAATGAAGGAAGTGACGGGTCCCATTTTTCCTCTACTCTTCTATTTTCTCTCACCTCTCGTTTTCTTGCTCTCCCACTGTTGCCTGGCCCTAGCCTGTGTGTGTTTCTCCCCTTTGGTTGAGTGTCAGTGTGAGAAAGATGGATGCCAGAGTCCCTTTCTCTCTCCTAAGGCGCCATGTCTCCCCTCTCTCTTCAGCCTGGCTCGTCTGCACCTGCATATTGTGATATAGTGCCTCTGTTCAGGCAGTCGATTGCCTTTAACAGGACTGGGGCACACTGGCCAAATTGAAAGGGATTGTGGCCTGCTTTTCATCAGAGTCTCAGCAGAGCACGGTGCAGGGTCCATAGGGCTCAAGAGGGCATGGAGAAGTGTGGGGTCTCTCTCTCTGTTTCTTTCTCTTGCTAATACTCTCTTCATCTTTTACCCTCCCTCTCTCTCTCTCTCTCTCTCTCTCTCTCTCTCTCTCTCTCTCTCTCTCTCTCTCTCTCTCTCTNCTGATGGCTGTGGAAACATTTTGCGAGAAATGAGTATTCTGTTTCCCATCAATCCATTTCTCCATTTCCATGCAGGAGTTCGTATTGAGAGTACAGGAGAAAGAAAATCAGCTGCAGTCTCAAAGAAAAATGTCTTCATTTTCCATTTGTTTGCCTCATACTTTTGAGGCATGTCATATATGTGTCTTTTCTTTTCAAGTTTGTGTCTTCCATTCTTTGTGGAAGACAGATTTTGAAAGGACTCATCTCTCTAATGAAAAACCCCCTCTGTGTGTGTGCTTTAATGAGTTAGCAACACTTACATATAGTTTCCGCTTGTTATGTCAGAGGAGTGGCAGGTTCGCACACACACACTATGATGGTAAAAAATGCCTAAGAAAGTGAAGCTCATTCCACTACAGAAATGGTAAGAATAATATTAATAATAACAATACAACTGAAATTCTAATCATGTTAAAAGGAATTAACAAAATCCCTTTAACAACATTAATTAGCAAAAAATCAATAATTTCAAAACAAAGTTCCCAGTGCTATTTTCTGGGGCTGAGTGTGTTCTGCATACGTCCATTTTTGCACATTTTTCACTCATATATTAATACCATAATATATATATAATACCAGTTTTAGTATGCTTACAACCTCTTTTTGGTTGTCCTTTTCTACTGCAGCTGTATGCCGTTACAGCCTGTGGCTGATATGGCACACTTTCAATTTCATCTAATCAAATCAGTTTCATCTAATGTGATTTAATTAAATGAGTGTCTAAGTTCCATGTATCTCTCTGCAGTTAGCAGTGGCAGGTATCACACTTTTGTCAGACAACTCAAAATAATCTATTATCTCTGTCTGATCATTTGAAGTTTACTTCCGCCCAATTGTCCATCATGAAAGACAGAAAATGAATGCATTCACCCCACCGCTTAGGATAATAGATTGACACTATCCAGACAGATTACTGGTGCCAGTTACACAGGCTTGTGCCTGCATGCTAAGTTCCGAGCGAAAGACTTGACTCCAGTGACTGATGGCTTCAAATAGCAGTGGATGTGTACATGAGTGATGGAGATGCTTTTTACCTCCCTCCTCTTTCCCTTACTTCTCTTCCTCTTTTCTTGGTTGCTGTGGAGACAGGCGGGCATATTTGAGGTTGCTGTCACCTATTGTTGCCCTGAAGTTGTTAAACTTTAGTGCCCACATGACACAGAGTAAGCAGGTATGCAAGCACACTCTTGTTCACAGAAACACGTACAGTGCATCTAGACCACCACTTATACACACAAACCACATACACACACACACCCTCACAAGTGTCCTGAGAGAAATCTATTTAGTGTCTTGGCCTCAATGTTCAGTGCTCTCTGTCTATTGACTTAAGGAATGGCAAAGGAAAAAAGAGGACCAGGGGTGAAAGAGGACAATAGAGAGGGCACTTGAAAAGGCAGTAACCTTTCAATGCTTGGTGTAGGTCCGATAGAGACTCCCCATCGTATGCCATTGTGGAGCTGTCAAACTGCCTTCCTATGAATTCCGAGTGATGCTTGAGCAGTACATAACGCCTTGTCTAGGGCTCTTATAGTGTCCATCTTCTTTCGTTCATGGATCAATAGTTGTCTTTATTTTGGATTCCTTCCTTATTTTCTCTCTCTCTCTCCTTCCCTTCATTCGTCTTTGACAGGGCAGCCCTAAATGTCTGCTTTAACTAGCTGCTCACAGCCCTCCTCAAAACACATTTACATACACATCAATCACACTGTCAAAGGTAAAGGCATGACGCCGTGTAAAAACCAGAATTGGATTATGGCCTTGTCTCATCCCTGACACTGACTGCTTGGCTGGCTCACTGACTAGACTATTGATGCACAAGTTGAGCAGCCTGAATTGTTATTGCTTTGTGTTTTCCCATTGCTTAGTGTTCACAGCACACATGTTTTCACTGTGTCCACCAAGGTCTGTGATATCCAGTGAAATGTGTTTTTCTCTCTTA
The DNA here is from genome assembly GCA_024605115.1 of Rastrelliger brachysoma. NCBI lineage: Eukaryota > Metazoa > Chordata > Actinopteri > Scombriformes > Scombridae > Rastrelliger > Rastrelliger brachysoma. The sequence goes on from JANJYP010073883.1 coordinate 13,439, forward strand.
TAATACATTTTAACAGNACAGCCTGAATTGTTATTGCTTTGTGTTTTCCCATTGCTTAGTGTTCACAGCACACATGTTTTCACTGTGTCCAGCAAGGTCTGTGATACCCAGTGAAATGTGTTTTTCTCTCTTATAATACATTTTAACAGGCTTCATGTCAGCATTATTATTTTGAGTTAAGAGTGAATAGTTGAACATGCAACATGACAATCTATTTAGAAACACAGTGAAGGAACTCACCATTATATTGAATGGTTGTATAGTAAGCAACAAGGATTTTGAGAAGAGAGCTTGGTGTTAGACAAACAGCTGATGAAGCAAATTCAAGTTTGATTTTTGTTCTCTTCTGAAATAACACTATACTCCAGTGACAAACATTGTTTTGTCATAGGACTGGTCAAAACTTTCAGCCTCCATGAATGTTTAGAACTGTAAGTGTCATGAGGACAATAATGTCTGTTAAACAGTTTTCTGAGTATTTTCTAATCTGACACTACTATGGTTAGATTCAGGGGAAAAAAACTTTAAGATTTTTATTTAGGTAAAATAACTGCTTTGTTAGCATTTGGAAAAAATAATGTTATATGTTCAAAAGATGAAGTACACAGATGATATTAGGGAATGATTGCCATAATGGTGCAGAAATTGACAGAAAACGGAACCAACACTTGTATCCTAGGTCAAAGTGCTTTCTTGAATCAGCAATCTATTTGAACCTCATCCCTAATAGGTTTTGTGGCGCTAATAATGAGGTCACATAACTCTCAATTTGCTTTTCAAAAACATCAGTTATTATTTATCACCACAAGAGGGAGGTCCTTGTTGTCAGATGGTATTTGAACAAGCTTCCTATGCCATTGTTTTTTATGAGGTTAGTCTCAACTTATATCAAAAATAGAGTCCTTCATATTAGTTTGTGATTAAAAAAAGTGCAAATTAACCAGTTTTATGTAGCCCACTGAAAATGTTCATTAAACTATTTAAAGATCTTATGATGTTGAGTTCAAAAAGTAAAGCCTGAGGTTAAGACTGAGGAAGGTACAGTAAGGAGAGCGAGAGATGGGTTGATGTAGGAAACCCTCTTCAGCCAGGGCTAGGAGACAGCAGCATGTATCACCAGGCCAATCATCACACCTCATTTGAGTGTTTGATCCTTGCAAAGGCGCTCACTTCTCACCACAGAGATCATGCAACCCAAGGGTAGCATCTCCATAGCTTATATTGGCAAACACAAGAAAAGGAGGAAAATGACCCCTGAGGTATTGCCATCTGCGTATGGTGTATAGCCCCCTTATTCCCTCTCTCAAGTGCTGTTAATTAAAAAATACTATGCCGTACTGTAAATGCTATTTTGCACTAATGTGTGGGCAGGGTGAAAAACATCACAAGATCTCCAGCCTGTTAATTAGAGCGTATTTATGGCAATTAAAGCTTGTGCTTTTGCAGCCTGGGAGAGACTAACTGAAAGAATTCTTAATGTCTGACCCTGAGATATGTATCATTTAACACGTGCTTCTGTGAATACCAACACTATCCTCAGTTCAAATTCTGTTTTAAATAACTGTGGCAGTTTCAGGTGAACCATGCTGTATCTAGAGTAAAACAATATGGAAAGAGGGAATGTAGTTTGAAAGTGGACACACAAATTTGGCTGTTGTACGCTTTGGTGACAGTTAAATGTGATGATCTGTTCTATGTTTTCACTTTGTTCACTGCATTATGCCACTGTCTCACGGCAGGGAGTTTGACCACGAATATTTCACTATCCAATTACCAGGTGAAATTGGCTGTTTAATTTTACAGCCTCAGTGAAGGCGCTCCATCAGAATGATGGCCATCCAGTTAGCCCCCTAACACCACCACAGGCAACCTGCCCATCTGAGAAAACTTTCTTTGTGAGTGTCCGTGTGTGTGTGTGTCTGTCTGCGTATGTTTGCAAACTGCACAGAAAAAAAGCACAGAAGAAATATAAATCAAGCAAGGTGATGATAACTTTGGTGTTGACACTGTGATCCATCGTCTTGCCTCTGCACTGAGTGTTTTCATTTTAGCCAGCAGCAGGCTGCGACTGAGAGGCTTTCTACCAAAATATAATTGTTAAGGAGTAATGAGCTGGAAAAAAGGACAGAGAAAAGGGAGAAAGCAAGGGGGGATGAGGAAGGGGGGTCTTGAGGAGTGACTATTAGGTGGAGAGAAAAAATGTAACACACTACAGTAAACATGACTGGCAAAACAAGCTGCAATTTGAAAGCATATGTGTAATTATGTCCTTCCTCCTTTCAGTAACTCCTTCCAGAAATAATGCTTCCCCTTTACATTTTCAAAAAACATACTGTTGTTTTGACATTTAATGTCAGTTATTCACACTTGGGTTTAAAGCACTGTTATGCACTTTAGGGCACTTTCACGCCGACAGCATTTGGTGCACACCAAACGGCCCATTCGGACCAAATCCTCTTAATTTGGTTCGTTTTGGTTGGTGTGAAAGCCCCAAC
>JANJYP010073927.1:0-10787 GCA_024605115.1 Rastrelliger brachysoma
TTCTGAGATGTGCGCAGTGATTAATAGGTCTGGAATCAGTCTAACATGAGACATTATACAAACACACACATACACAGGCTGAGTAGCACTCTCCATGATGAGTAAACTGACCTTTATGTGTAAAATCAGCAGTTACCACTCAGACTGGAGGAGCAAATAATTACATTGCTGTAACTTGGCAATTTAAAAAAAATATTGTTTGGCTCACATGCTGCAGTGTTTACATTACTGACAGTGATATCCGAGGGAAAAGTGGAGGAAAAATGATATTTTATTGCTCTACACATGTCCGAACCAGAATGATTTTTATTCATGAATTTTACTGTGAGAAAAGAGTAGTATAAATTCACAGGGAGGAAAGAGACAAAATCATATTTTTTCAATTTTCACGATGGCTAAACCTCAGAATGAAATATAAAGAGGTCAAAACTCACATCAAGCCATACAGTTGTTCTATATACCACAAGTGTTGCTGGAGTTATGACTTAAGGCTTGTTTTCTTTTCTTTGTGCACCTTGGAAGAAGGTGAAGTTTTGCCAGAAACCCTCACTCTGTTTCTACAAAACCTCAGAAATATAAAGCATGTTTCGAAAATGACTGTTATTATCCTTTGAGACTAGCTCCAATGACTTTTGGTCAAGCTAGAGGAAGAACGAAGTCTTTGCCAGAACCTCAAACCAAACAGAGCCTCCATTACATTCCTTCACACACCAAATCCCAGCCACATCATAGCTAACATCTTTTCTTTTAAGCAAACGTGGCAAAAAAAAAAAAAAAAAATGCTAACAGAGTATCAGGTGAAGTGCAGATACAGGACATCATGTGGAAAACTGTGCTGGTGGATATGTTTTATACTATTCCTACTCCATGTAGGTTTTTTCCCACACAGCTTAGACAATACTTGCCAGTTCAATTCATCTGACATCCCTCCTTGTGATTTATTGGGGCTTTCTGCAAGGTTAAAAAGTTATGGCTGAGTTACAACTTGTCTTCCATATTAATTACATAAACAGAATGGTGTGCAAGGCAGAGATGGGTACTGATATTCCCTGAAGTTACACAGATCAATCAATATTGATCAACTGTACCTTGATGTATGGCAACATCTCACGCCTGAGACCTTGGGCAGCTTGATGCCATCCACAAATGGTGCTGTCTCCAAAACAATTCCCCCAAAATAGATAAGATGAAATTAAGATCTAAAGGCACAGACACGCTCCCACACTCACAAACACATTTGTCCCTCATTGTTTTCCTATCTTTCTTCCTTACTTTTTTCTCATGCAAATATCACGGTTGTCGCACAACCACACAAAGACACAGTCCTGTGGATCTTTTTCTCAGGGGTTGGTGTGATGAATATGAAATGAAATCCATACGGTTCTGTCAATAGCATAGCTGCCAACACAGCTCCCCAGCCATTATAAGTGGCTACACCTCAGGCAATACACAAGCTAATGAATAGTGCAAGCAACCAAAACGGAACATTACTTCATAGCCTCGTCATAAATGAATAAACATGAGTGAGAGTATTGCAGGAATGAAATGTTTACTCATAAAAATCCTGTTTCACTTAAACACATTTTGGATTTTCACTCTGACATTTTAATTTAACTGGGTGGCTTTTATTTAAATCAAATCAGAGGGGTGGAGGTAGAAGTAAAATGTGGAAGGTGAGATGGTTGTGTGAGAGAGTAAACACTCACAAACACACACCTATTTCTATATACTCTCATATGACCACACACACACACACACACACACACACACACACACACACACACACACACACACACACACACACACACACACACACACACACACACACACACACNCAGGGGGGAATTAACAGCAGGCGCAGGCAGGTCTCTTTCCCTCGATGCTTCAGGCTATTTCAGGAGGCTATTTCAGGTCTTCTGTCTTTATGTTGGAACTCCAGTCTCCATATATCCATCTGACTGCAGCTGAGGGAGGGCGTAGGAGTATTTTTAACGCTGTCTCATCAACACCCTGTTTTTTTTTTCCTTTTCAGATGTACCTCTGTTCACAGTTTATCACTTGCGTGTAAAGCGCAAGAGGGTCCATCTAACTTTAACATTTAGTTATAAAAAAACACAACCATTTGAGCAGGATACCAAATCAGGTGAGCTTTTTTTTTGCATGGTCCTTACTAGCAGGAAAGTGTAAATCTTGACCACAGTACTATGTCTTTGGTAAAGACACATTTCTAAACCTAAAATCATATCTTTCTCTAAACAGATTGAAGAAAGTTATAGCCATGTAAAGTAATTCATTTTATTTTGAATGCAAATCACTCTTCTTCCATCAGTCTTTTTACACTATATCTAAAAATAAACCATGGTTTCATTAAGTCATTGCCTATTTTCTTTGTCTTTGTCACATATTTTGAGACAGACTGGAATACTGTGGTATTTTAAAAAGTAGCAGCCAGGCAGGAAGTCTGTTTGGAGGGAAAATCGACATCTGGAGCCAGATGCAGGTTCTAAACTAATAGTCTGTGCACACACATATACAAAACATGCTTACATGTTTTATTTTCATCACATTTGGTATAAAGCTGTGCATATGCAAGGCTATGGTTTATAAATCTCAGTCATTGTGAAACTGGGCACATGTACGCAAGCCTGATTTCCTTTCTAAGAGTTAGCCATGAATGGATGTAAACACACCTCTCATATGGGAATATGTATGTTTGTATGGGAAGGTCTCTGCCTGTTCCACCCCTCTTTATGCTTGTTGATGAAAAGAAACACAAGCACAGTTTTATAAACGATGTTGTTTTACAGCAATGTTGTTACATCATCATTACACATACAGTGATTTATCAATCATCATCATTAACTTCAAAAATATAATCAATGATACATAGCAAACATATTTGAACATTACCAGGGATATATGCAATCAATGTAAACAGAAAGAGTTCAAAAAAGAAATAAATTAATTAAATACAAATATGTGACATTGTTCAAGATGTTACATATTTTTGTGTAGAAAAAAAGAAATAAGAGTAACAGACTAAATCAGCAATAAATGAATGTTTTGATTCCCTGCGTTTCATTTTATTTTTCTATCGCTCTTACAGAATGTGATTTGAAATACTGTATGCATGACATGCACGCTTTGTGTTTTCATAATTACCAGTTGGAGATGGCTTATACATATTTTTTGTGAAAAACATGATGGAAAAACTGCTGTACAATCAAGAAGTTTTGACTGGTAATTACTCTTTATAAAGATGGACAACAATTGATGAACCGACGCCATTGGGATACCATCAGTCTCAAAAATATTCAGCAGGAATCAGTCTCATTTAAAGCTGACATCTTTGTTTCACAGTCACATTAGACAATGACAGTGTCGTGCTGTATGATGCACAGAAACAACTGAAAGGACACCTCTGGCACTTTTTGCTTCTCACTTGCCGTAAGATAATTAAATCAAATGACTCGGATGGATTAATATGATGGATATCTTGCAGGGAGATGATGAACAACTGTGTCCTTTACAAATTCATTGTTGAGAAATAATGGTTTTCTGACTGTGGCTCTGTTGGTATTTGTTTTCTAATCAGATTCGCCAATGTTGATATGAGATTTATTGTCCTCTTTGGGAAGCTGCAACAGCTACAGAAACCAAAAAGGCTACATGTGCACACTTGGCCGTACAGCTGGCAGTAGCAGTCTGGTACCTTGCCTCAGGTACAGACATCACAACCTTGTCCCAGTTGGTTGGTGTGGGAGAAAAATATCCAAATATCTCTGGGACATTTTGTTGTGCTATAAACTAAAAAAGTTGACTAGGCAGTCTTTCAATGTATTTAGGGAACACTCCTTTTGAGATTGTGTGCTTCCTGCAGCAAGACTTGTTCACAGCTTTCATTCGTGATGTCCTCTTATGGCAATATTAGCTCCACAAAATGGTAAGTGAAAGTGAAGATAAAATAGGGATAAAACACACATGAACTGTTGATTATGGGCCAGAAATCTGTCAAAGATACAAAGTTAATATAGAGGGTGTTTGTAAAGTAAAAGGTGCTTTTGACATTAGACACATGGAATTTTTTAGCCAAGCTAGTAGTGTAGCTCTAGGGATGGCTAAAACATTCTGACAGCTATTGGATGGGTTCCCGTGAAGTGTTATAAATATCAGTGGTACCCAGAGGATATATCCTAATGACTTTAATGATGCTCTGAATTTTCCTTTAGCGCCACCATGAGAGCGGGTTTTTGGTCCAGAGTCAAATGTCTGATGAAAAACTGATGAGAAATTTTGGTGCAGACATTCACGTCCCCTTAGGATGAGTTTTAATAACTGTGTTGAGCTACTGACTATTGTGTTATGACCATATCCTCAAAATAAGCAATCTTCTCATCACCTTAAGCTGCTAATTGGCAAATATTAGCATGCTAGGACACTCAGATTCTAACTAAAATGTTGACAATGATGAAGTTACCTAAAGATCTGCATGTTAGCATAATAAAACAGCCCTATGTCATATACACACATATTAAATACAGCCTAAATATCTGATCCCAAAGCATCATCCAATTTTAGGTGTAATCGCATCTATAGTTGGAGATGTCAAATGTTGATCACATTAGTGACGATGGATTTCATTGTTAGGTGTGAGCACAGACTGATGCTTATGAAGATATAGATGTTTTTCACACCGTAGTCATGGTTGGTTCCCTGTTACATCCCTCATTGGTTTATAAGTCCTCTGTCACCACTCCTCATGGGCAATATCAGTTCACACAGAAACAGACGTTCAGTAGCGGTGTCTGGCAGCTGATGGGGGGGCCGCAGCTGCTTCATGGAACTGTGCCATTTCTTCACATTTCCCCACGGGCTTGGTGACAAGCTGACCAGAAAAGAGGAGAACAGGACGTATTGATCAGTAGCTAAGAGTAGAGCAGAGGCACTCAGAGTATCAAACCTAGAGGGGGAGGACAGAAGAATTGGCACTTCTCCCCTGAGTGTGAAGGACTCCAGCGGGGTCTTTTGTCTCCAGTCTGACAGGACCCCTCGGTGCCTCATTACAGTCAGGCCTGTCTGTCCCCAAACAGACATTTTTAGCTCAAGTTTTTCATTGGACACCTTTGTGTTTCCTACATTTCTTAATCCAAATATATTGTTGACTGTTTGAGGGAGAGATTTGGAATAAGTAAATGTTAAACACTGAGCCACAACACAAAGCACCTCTTTGTCAGTCAAATCTGCTTTATATTCCACAGTGCATTAGGAACAAAGGAAACCACACACACGTTTGAAACATAATCAGCATTTCGGTATTGATTGTAACTGTGGTGGGAAAAACTCATTTCATTTCATTTTCAAAGCGGCGGCTCTACAGCACCTTGCTTCGGTAATTGTTACCCTCGGAGAGCAGCCAAGAAGTTGGATGGTGTGCCAGATTAGCTGTGTGTGGTTTGTCTCTCACTCGGGCCCACCTTGTACCCGGCCTCTTGCACAGGCCTTACGCTGGCACTGGTTCCTACCATCTGTCAAAAACTGGGGCTTTGAACCACTCCCCCACCTTTCCCATCTATAAAAAAAACAATCATTCCAGCACACAGAAACAGCACCGTAACAAGTGAAGAGACCAAACAAGACATTTTTAAGCCATCATCACAAGAGCCAACCCCATGCTTGCTTTTTTTATGTTGGAAAACCCCAAAAAAGGTTGCTTCCCCCATTTTTTGGAAACATAAAAAATTCATAACATTTTAAAATGTAACAAATGCCATCAATTCATCAGCTGCATTCTTACTATTCTTTAATAATAATAATAAAAAAAATAACACTTTGAAGTTTTTATGGTGATTATTTTATTGTCAGAAAGACATTTTTCTGACTTTTTTTTTAGAAAAGTCTGGACATTTTTCTATTCAGAGTAAACTGGACATTATCACTAAATTGATATTAGCTAATATTTCTAATTTGGGTTTTCAAAAAAGGAATAATTTGGAGAATTTTGGCCATTTTCTGGCCAAGAATTACAACAAAACCACTCTTGTGCCTGTATGGTTCATTTAAAACTACCACTAGTAGTTGGATAGCGATATCTTCAGTCTGGCACATAATTCTGCATTAAGCAAATTTTTGTCATATAAAGTCTTTTTTAAAATCAATCAAACAAGATATAGCTTGTTAATTAGTAAGTTTCAAAGGCACTGTGGGTAGACTCATTATTTTTGAATAGATCAAACTGCTTTCCTGTTTCAGTCTTAGCAATAAGTCAACCACCTCGTGGCTGTAGCTTGATATCTACCATACAGACATTAGAGTGGTACCAATCTTCTGATCTAATTCCTGGCTTGAAAGCAAATAAGCTCACTCCCCAAAATGTCAGTATTTATGTATCAATATCAATTTCACATTGAAATTCAGCTCTGTCATGTTAACAGAAATTCTCATGATTGATTCATGGCCCAGACTTAGACTCAAGAAATGATAAAAGAATGGCTATTTCAAAAGAATGAAATAAAGGCATTAGTCACTGAAGCCTGTCATTTATAATCACTCTTTGCAGGGGGGTCAAAACATGTGACCTTACTAGCTGCAGTTGGCAGACTACTAGCACGCTTGAGAGGCAACAGACAGTCAGGTCCCAGAGCACTCCAGGGAAGGGCAAACGTGGCAGTAATGTTCCCTGATGCACACATCCATAGATATTCTCCTCTCAACCCCTTGTCCCCGTCTCCCACATTACACCAAAATGCACCTTTCAAAGGGAGCCACACCTGCTTGTCAAAGCCGTGGCTTGAAACCCTCTGATCAGTGGTGCAGATGGATGGTCATCGACAACCAGCAAGCCTGTGGAGAGAGAGAGCAGAGGAAAGTAGGGAGAGCGGGGACAATGATGAGCAAGGGAGAGTGTCACTCTGATGTACATGCTACAGCTCTGCCCCTCAAAGGAACATGTAACACCTTGGATTTCACACACAGTGACATCAAACAAGGTCCGGCTGATCTGTAGAGGCTTCAGTTGTCATATCGCACATACACTTTCAGCCTGTGTGTCTCCTAATTATGCACATCCAAGAGCAGAGTATCATTTATAATGTCTACTCTTTTCATTCTACTACCTCAAAAGCACACTTAGTCTTCTTCTTCCACATTTCCTTTGTAGAAGCCAGAGGATGCAAATGACATTACCAAAGCCCTTTATATGATCCAGCATGGAAGTAATTATGAGGTAGAAAAGGGAACTTGCTAAAACCACATAATCTTACTTAATGGACAGGAGAGAATCAACACCACAGTAACAAGTGGCATACTGTTTTGACATTATGGGTACATATAGTTTCTTTGAACCTCAAGAGCCTTTTCTACTGCTAATAAATGCAGTACTTTATTTTGTTCTTGATATTTTATAATCATGTGTGGGAAAGGCAATCAATCATTGCCTCATCATCATATAGATACCCCGTCTAATATTCTGATTTGTTCCATGGCCCATTTGTGTGGTATTACGTCATGAACTTGAACCCTGCAAATCTAGGAGGGAGCAGTAATGCACCTAATGATCTTTGCCAATTACCACTGAGCAGCAAAAGATAAGGAGAACTTTAACCCCTGACATGGAAAGCCCTCTATTTCCTACTCAAACAAATGCACACAAAGTGAAGGAAGCATCTCTCTATCGTTATCAGCCAGAATAAAAGACCCCATTTACATTCTGCTCAATTTCATCAGGTGGGACCAAACGGAGGGCATCTTCAGTGATAACAAAGCTGGTAAGGGATTCTAAGCTGTCCAGCAGTTTGGAGCAACAGCTCTTCAGAGATGCTTCTCCAAGCACAACAAGTTTTCAGAATGTTTTTCCTCCCCTGCTGGTCCAGTCTCCTGGCAGCATGATGGTGTTTGAGGCACCAAGTAAAATAAAAGAAACCCAGAGCAACTTGGCAGGCCTTTGTATGTATGTGCATGTTATCTTTTTTTGAGTGACAATACCTGTCTCTCCCTGACAGTGAACACATCATGTCAACCAAGACTTATAATAACACACAAAAACTTCTAACACAACTATAAAAGCAATTTTTTTTTTTTTCACCTAATTTCTTAAGGTCGTAGTTTGCAGTGGTGGTGTATTGGAGTGCATTATATTAATAAATAATTTTAGAATAATCAACTTTCTGATGATGTCTGGATTGCATTAGATTTCACGTTTTCCTTGTTTTTTTATGGGACTTATTAGACTAGCCACGCTACCCCCATGTCTCAACAATGTTTGGGTCTAGAGTCTTTCAATAAGGAGGGGAGGTGGGCTAAAAGGTTGTCAATGGATGGGGGAGTTCAGTGACGGTGTCATCACTTTGTTATGCCCGCCTTCTGACTCTACACTTCACAGTGATTCGTCGGCCAGTATCCAATCATAAGCCCTATGAACAGTAACTAGATGTCCCCGGCAGAGAATTACATTTGTTGCTGTTAGATGCATCTACCGTAGCTAGAACTGAAATGGACTAAAAAGCTATTCCAACTCTTCAAAGTACTCTATCCACATCCATCTGTGCTCATCTTCATGCTTTCAATCATTGACCAAAATAACTGGATGTGGGTCTTGCATTGATTGCATAATTTCCAGTTATGTACTGGTCTGGGACACATCAGGGCACATTAGCATTTCAACTACTAAGATTTGTGGATTGAGACCACATCAGTAAGTGGGTTGAGCGATTGGATCATAATGCATCTTGGGGAGTTGTTTACACTTGTACCTAGCGATATGTCCACTTGTGATTGGAACACCCGAGATGAACATTAATGTTAGGTGTAAACAGAGTCACAGAGTCCAAAAACCATTTGTATACTCCTAAGTAAATTCAAAGTGCTGCACAGAGAAAAATATATATTTAAAAAAATATATTTAGTTAAAAGAGCCTGAGAACATTTTCATTCTGGATGTAAAAGTTGTAAAAATGTTGCTCCTCCATGTTAAGGTTTTGCCCTGGGCACCACTAGCAGTTCATTCCCTCGTGATCTGAGAGGTCTCACAAGGTTATATTTTTCAAGCATTTCACTTACATATTCAAGCCAACTCCATGTAGAGATTTATAAATAAGTAATAAGCTTTAAAATCAATTCTGCGCCAAACTGGCAGCCAGTGTAGAGATTTAAGAACTGGGGTGATGTGGGCTGTCCATTTGGTTTTGGTCAGGAGCCTTGTAGCTGAATTTTGAATAAACTTCAGGTGCTTCATAGTGTTTATTGAAAGTCCTGACGGAAGTCCATTGCAGTATGCAATTTTTCCTGGAGATAAAAGCACAAGTCAAATATTTCAAATGTTGTTTTGTTATAAGGTCCCTGATTTTGGCTATATTTCTGAGGTGATAAAACATTTTGTTATTGCTTTGACATGACTTTAGGTTAGAGTCATTTAAAATGCCAAGGTTCCTGGTTTTAAATGTGTGGTCCTTCAAATGAGCAGCAGTCTAGACCTGCTTATCTATGCTGTCAAATAAACTTACATTTGTTTTTCTTTTCATTGCAAAATGTTTTGAGACATCCAGTGATTTGTTATTTGTCAGTTATAGACAACATTTCTGAACTACGCAGCCAAGTTGGAGCATGCATGGGTTAAACAGAAGTGAGCCAAGAATTGACCCTTGAGGTACACCACAGGGCAAGAGTATACATTTTCAATTATGTTTCCCACTTGCAATAAGTCTATGAAAGCACACTATGACTGGCAGTGACCAAGACTGCATTAAGATCTAAAAGCACTAAAATTGATGTCTGATTCCACATTTAAATGAATATCATTAAAAACCTTTATAAGAGTTGTCACCGTGCTGTAACTGCCGCATTAGCCTGATTAAAATTCATCAAAATAGTCATTTCAAATTAAGTGTATTAGCTGATTATGCCTAAAAAGAAGTGAGTTTGAGAGTGGGTTGAAGGATCTTGGTTACCTTTTTTTATTTTTAACAACTGCAGTTATCAAGGAAGATGAAAGGTGCCAGACAGAAGTGATTAATGCATTATGTTAAGAACATTAATTTATATGGAGTTAAAAACATCCTTTAAAAAGTTAGTGGCCAAATTACCAAGACAACAAGTGGATGAATTAAGGTGCTGCAGTATTTCTAATAAGGTATCTTTGCTGATGGGACTGAACTCAGGGCAGGCTTCCTTGAAGGCATAGTGAATGTAAATCTTAGACTTATCAGCTGAGAGAAATTCAGGAGCTATTTGCAGGGAGGGATTTGTCAGTCTTTTGCAGCATGAATTTATTTTTGTTTATAATACTGTAGAAAAAGGACTGTCTTACTTTGCAAATTGTATTGTGGTAGTAGAGGTGTTACCATAGTGTACTTAAAGTTTAGTTTGCAACATTTGTATTCAGCTTTTATGCACTTAGTCTTATACTTGGATCATGTCTCCAGGGTGCTTTTTGTTTATAAGTGTTTGTCTTGTGTTTTACCACAGTAATATTGTTTATAATATATAGTAATTTAGAGGTTATTTGGCAGAACATCAGCAGAATCAGATGTTTTGCTTGAAGCTGCAGCTATTGCCTGTTTACAAAGACCAGTAGTATTGTCAATTAAATGCTTTCCCCCCCCCAATTTTAGGGTGTAACAAACAAATCAGAAAATACACAGAAATTATTTTATAGAGCCAAGTCCTTGACCAGCGTGGATGATGATCAAGTCCAGAGTAGGCCTATGTCTTTGAGAGCGGGTGAATGTCATCAAATGATGACATAGGCCAAGCTCATTTACATAATTATCATTTGGGTCATCAACACAGATGTT
>JANJYP010073973.1:0-33295 GCA_024605115.1 Rastrelliger brachysoma
GAGAGAGAGAGAGAGAGAGAGAGAGAGAAGCCTGCTCCTTTCTCAAACTGACTGGCAGCACAGTCAAGCAGAGTGACTCAAAATAGAAGCAAGAGCATTCTCACGGGGATCAAGGTGGAGTCATGTCCTGTTAGGAGCTGGAGAGGAGCCATTCTGAGAAATAATGCAACCATCAAGGTGCTGTCACAATCTCCAGGTGAACTTGAATTCCCTTTTGACGGCTGCTGTACAGGACTGAAAGTGCTTGAAGTATAAACTTTACATTCTGAGTTTTTTTTCACTCTTCACTCTTTTTATATATATATGACGTTATTCATCATGGGCAATCGGCCCCAGAGTAAAGGTTACTTGTGTTGCTGCATCTTAAAATGAGACACTACTCATTATCAGTCTACATCAGAGAAGAACAAGAACTTTTCTCATGAGAGATTTGCCCTGGGTGCTGTTTGGCAAAGGGATGTGTGAAAGGGGAATTAGTCATCAAACTGTGACTGTCCTGACCAATTTGAATATTCCTGGCGGACAGCAAACTGTCTTCATGTGGGCTAGAGTTCTCGCAATGTGACAGGGTGCTGGATCTCTAAGAGGGAGCTTCCAAATGTCACTGTGTTGTCTCACAGATGCCACCATAATGAAGAGCAATGGATTCCATTTGTGTGAATGTTTTAATTGGCGACCATGTGTGGCTGACAAATATTTGAAACACTAAATACCGTATCAGTATAAAGACTGAAGTGTCATTCGTTAAAACCCAGAAAAGGACTAAACTGATTGGGTGTTTTAGATTAGTGGACACCTATTCGCAGTAACAATAAAACAAAGAGCTGTATAAAAACCTAATTGTTTTTTTTTTTATTGATCAGCCTACAGAGCATATGCAGTTATCTAATCCCTCAAATAAGCACAACAAATTCTGTTTCATGCCTGCTACAGATTTTAAGCCAAAACAATTTGAATTCATCCAGTAAATTGTTTTGAGTGAGTCATTTTTACAAGTTAAATTGCTAATTAAAAACTTCCTCCAAAACATCTCCAGCCTTCTGTGATTCTCTTTAGAGGGATAAAATGCAAACTGACTGATTGTAAAATTAATTAAAAATTCATCAGCTCCACCTGCAGCAATCATGCATTCAAAAGCCAGTCAGAACTGTAGTCTTTAATCCAACCACTCTTGCACATGAAAATGGTTTACTTTTTCTGAAATACAAATTGTGAGACAGAGCAGAAAATTCAAACAAAACAAAATTACCAAAAATTAAATTTGTCTATGTGAAATCATCATTTTCACATAGACAAAGTCAGCTGGCTAACCAGATCTCGAGAATAGATAGCTGGAGAACACTAATCTTGGAGCACTGCCTTTGAGGGAAACTACAATGGGGGTAACCTAGATTAAAAGGCCTGATATTAATAAAATCAGAAAGTTGCCTTCCACATGAATTTTCAGGATGTTCCTAAGTAGGCTAATATACCTCTGCTTGTCTCTTGTTAAATGTTTGGTTCATGTCTGGCTTTACACATGGGAGCAGTAGACTTCACCAATTCAGTGAATCTTTGCTTGACTCAAACTGAAGTCAAGAATTACTGTTACTATGTCAGCCTCACTGTTAGGGCCTCTGTATTTAGTCATTGTTATTTTAAACATTTCCTATTTAAAGTCAAAGCACTCAACTAGTGAAATACAGTGTGTCTTGCATTGTGAAGGAGTGACTATGTGATTTTCTGGATTATTTTGCCTGTGGATCTTTTTTTTTAATTCCTCAAGGGAGTGATGCAACAAGAGGGAACAGCGTCAGTGGGCAACAGGAGATTGTTGCAGACTGAGCAAGGTTTTTTTACATTCTGTACTACTTTCATGTCAACATCCCATGAAATTAGTTGGAAAAAATAATCAAAGTCCATGTTTGCTCTGGCACTAGTAAGACGGAATACTTATTTATAGGTTATGTGGGCAAACCTACATAATTGCACCCATAAAGCATGAACTGCAACTACTCAACTGCATGCTTTTCAGTAGGTAGTTTGGTTATTGTTCTGTAGGTAGATTTAGGTCGATTTAGGGAGAAATTTGTCTCAAAGGTGGAGTTCAAAGAATCTGTAGCTCCTATATGCCTGGCTAAGCATAAAGGATAAACAATGACATGGTAATGAGACATCCCATTGAGTGTATTGTCCCAATATCTCAAGACCTCATATGACAGTAGACTAATTTCAGCCACATGCACACCATTATCTTCATTTTTATCTAAAGCATGCACAAAGCATGAGCACTCTGTTCCATTCAAAGTACGGTACACATCAGGAATTATGAAGATCTACCTACCATATTTCTTAGTTCCAGGTTTACAAAAATCATAAATCCATTGTTATGTTATTATGGTGATATGCACTTTAAGGCTTTGGTATAGTTTAAGGGTTAGGGTTAGGGTTAAATCTATATATGTGTGTGTGTGTTGAGCTGCGGTTCATGTAGTTTATTATCAGTATGTATGCAATTTTCAGCATATAAAATTTTATAAGCATGTGGAAAATGGTTACATGTTTAAAATGGATGTGAAAATTATCCATTTACTGTCACCAACTCATTATGTCAACTTGCAAGCTTATTATAAATTGGCACAAATATTTGAGAATTTGCATCTGTGTGAAGAATTATTTCCTATAAAGGGATGTAATCCTTCAGGGCACCCATGTTTTTATAATTTGAAAACAGAAGCTAATTACAGATTTAAATTGGCAACATCTGTATTTGATTTTGAATGTATTCTAAAAACTATGCCATTAAACTATACAGCTGTCTTGGTGTATTATTTTAGCTTCAGCCTTTGCCAACCAAACAAGAAACTCTACACTGTATCATGCTCAAGGTCAAAACCAAACTTAAGGCAGATTGCTACAGTTCAAATCATTACACTACATAATTCAAACATGATTATTTCTGTGGTAGCCATAATCCTCTGTTATCTAATATTGTCTAATACAACCATCCTTACACCCTCATCCATCATCTCCTCTCTAATGGCACATATTCAGAAGAGTAATTCCCCCAATTATGCTAATCTCTTGTTTCACTCCGTGGGAGGCATTATTGTAGTCATTTTGGCAGTTAAAATTTCAATTTAATATCAGAGCATAGCATAAGACACAAGCCACTTGCCAACTTAAGGGTTAACAGTGAATGAGTCCCTCTGGAGCTTTAGTATTTGGGCAGTGCGTGTGCTGACACTGGGCCAATAAAGGAGGTGAGTATATGCAATAATTTGGAGTGCAGGATGCCAACAACAAATTTCAAGAGAGTAAATTTTGTCTCTGTGTTTATGAGCATCAAATAGCATCAATTGTTTGGTATTTTGTCTCAACTCTTTTTTTCCATGTATCCTGACCTCATCTGTTTCTTTGTAGAAACTGTTTCACTGATGTATTAAAAAGTCTTCTTTAAAAGTTTCTCACATTATGTTTAATTCAATGTCTGTTTTGTCAAGAGGAAGCCTTTGAATTGAGAGTGTCTATGTGTGCATTTAATGTACATGTGGGGATGAAATTAAATAGACATGGCAGAAAAACAAAGGGTTATGAAATGCATGTGTTGTGTTAGAGAAAGTGCTAAATTATAATGTGATAAGATATATCTGAATGCTCTTTAATTAAAAGAGCAATATGATTTTAAATAATCTATGCTCATAATTTGATAGTTTTTGCCTTATTTATATAAGATTAATAATACACTTGCATTTTATTAAAGGTGATAATAATTGAATTACTGGTGATTTAAAAATGTCTTAGATGAGTACGGTAATCATTTATATCCATTTTTTAATCATGTAAGTTAGAATTCTTCAATCTCTAAATCTTATTCAACTTTACAGTTTCTTTGGACTGATACAGTGTTTGTTATTTTTTGAATAATATTCCTATTTTTAGTTACTAATAATCCCCCAGGCCAAATTTTAATCATATCGAACACAGCTCGTTGTTTCATATTGATGAAAACTCAAAAAATGTTAGCCTAACCCTAACCCATATTTCATGTTTGCATTCAGTTTAGATCACTCTCACAGACTGGTGTTAACTGAAGGAGTTCGAGGCACAAAATTAATCTGCAGAGCTCCACAGTATTTAACCACAGTGCACACGCACGCACGCACGCACGCACGCACGCACACACACACACACACACACACACACACACACACACACACACACACACACACACACAAACACAAACACACACAACATTATGCAACAAGAATTTAGTCTTCACTGCATGTTATCCCCTAACCCTAACCCTAACACCCTATCCATAACCCCTAACCCTAACCCTAACCCTAATCCCCTAACCCTAACTCCAGACTCCAATTGGGGCTGGGAGGGCTGTCACTGCCAGTAGTTCACACACCTAACCCTAACCCCCTAACCCTAACCCCTACCCCTAACCCACAGTATTTAACAACAGTGCACATGCATACACGCACGCACGCACACACAAACACACACACACACACACACACACACACACACACACACACACACACACACACACACACACACACACACACACAACATTATGCAACAAGAATTTAGTCTCCATTGCATTTAATCCCCTGTAGCAACTTAATCCTGGGGCTAAGCAAACTCTGCTCCTCCATCCTCCATGCTTCTCCAAGAACACAGAGGAAAGAGGAAATGATAAGAAATGCTGGAGCATGATAAGACTTAACATTACAATAGGAGGTGCAGATTAAAATGGGTGATGAAAAGGAGAATATAAAAAAAATTGAATGTGTAGACAATGGAAAGTAAAAATCAGGTTTTCAGACATACTGTTTACATTTTTTCTGACAAAGGTTTAAGGGTTAAACACAGCCAACTACAGCTGCAAGGGTCAAGAGGGAAAGTGCATGAGTTGCATTTGCACTGGTGGACTGTAACCAACTGCACTTGGTACGAGTTCATGGTACCCAACATGGGTATTTCTATTTGACTTTATTCTATTACTCCACAGTTTTAGCAGCAAATATTGTACTATGTACTCATTGCATTTATTTAACAAGATTGCTAGGTTGATTTTGAACTATACAACAGTATTTAAAGTAGTAAAAATTCAGCTCCCTCTGCCCCAGCTGTGACATTAAAATACTGGTTATGTATTAATTTATCAGTAATAATAATCTACTCTAACAATGCAATGAAAAATATGATGATGCTGAAAGGAGAAATTATGTTGCTGAGTACATTTACTTTTGAGTAATCAAAATAATCAAAAATATTGACGCACAGCATTTTGAATTCAAAGACAAAATACTGGAACAGACGTACAAAACATAAAATTCATGAACTGCCTTTTACAGCAAAGAAATACTATGCACCCAATGTGAGATCATTTATATGCCAGTTTTTGAGGACCTATTAGACATCAACCTGTAGCAAATGTAATGATCTTAAGACAGAATACAGCTGGGAGCTTGGCAAATGTGTAGCACATTACATAAGTGCCAGAGGAAACTCCTCTTCAGTAAGCATAGCTTAATCTGCCTTTCTGTTTACCCAGTGAGAACTCTAACTCAAAAAGCCTTGTTTCCCTGGGAGGTTGCCGAGATTTGATGGCCCTGACATTGGCAAACGCAACACTGGCATACTATCCTTAGCCCTGTGAAAATGAGAGCAGATTTTGATCTTGACATCAGTGGATGTTGGGTAAGTTCCTTGTAGCCATCATAACACTTCTTTGCTTGAAAACATAACACCAATAATAATAACTGTAAGGCACAATCTCCAGTCTTTGCTATGATTTCAGTGCAATCTAGACTAATAATAAATGAATGAATCAGGGAGTAGTCCTTGATGTTAATCAGATATTTTGGTTTTTGTAGCCTGTGGAGTGATAATGTTTTAGGACAATGTTGGGTCAGATCACACTACATTATGTAGCCCACAGCTTTCTTTCCAGAGGGCATGTTTGTTCAGGATATTCACTTCATTTTTAGCGTGTGCTTTAATGCACTTAGACCATATTTACTCCACTATTTCAGCTGGAAATTATTCCATGAAGTCGATATAGTATCTCCAAATACTAGTAAATTCACAGCTGGGTTTAAATGTCATTGTGATCAGTTCATACTTGTGTTGGGTTGATCTGAGGGTCCTACCTGACATTGTCATGGCGCTGGATGTAGATTTTGTGAAAGATCCTTTCAGGGGGCTTCAGGAAATCCTCTTTCATTTCCATAGCTACGTTCCTGGGCAACAGACTCATTAACAGGCGCTCCTGAGCGTGTGTGTGTGTGTGTGTGTGTGTGTAAAAAAAGAGACAGAGAGAAAGAGAAAGACCAAGAGAGAGAGAGAGAGCAAGTTAAAGTAAGTTTAAATATATATTTTTGTACAGCCGAATGCAGCAAAGTTATCACAGGACCGTGTTAGTAAGAAATGTGCTAGATAAAAAGAAATAAAATCAAAATGGAAAGGTATAGTGTGTCAAAATGCCTTGACACAAGTGAGAGAGAAAATAAGAGAGAAAAAGGGACGGGAAACGAAAGCATATACACATATTGTCAGCAGAACACAGGTGCCTGTACCTGTTTCTCATTCTCATCCTCCATGCGGAGTCGCTCTTCAATGCAGTTGCGAGCCTGCAGGAAGGCCTTCCTCTGGGCTCGTTCTGTCAGGATGCGCACAAACAGCCCTGACAGGTTGACACTGGTGAACAGCACTGTGTTGGCAACCAACTGCAAAAAGCACACAAAACAAAACAAAACATAAAGGACTGTCTAATTTATTTTAGCATTCTTTAGGACTACTGTATGTAAGTACTGTAATTGTTGTTATGTGTGTCCTGTGTGTCAGTGTATGTAAATCCATGCTGATCAATTTAACATTAATGTCTTTTTCAAACACGTAACAACCTTAAAAATCTAGATTTTTATCTACTTAGAGTATGTACGTAATGCATAATTCTTAGTGTGTTCCCAACATTGTGCTTCTGAAACTGTTTAAACATCCCCTAGAGAGGTATATTGAGGACTGTCCTCCTATACTAATATGCTACATAGACAATATCTCTGTTGCAGGAGCTATGACATTAAAACATTAGAGAATCTGGGCACTGTTTCATCCATCACTGCAGAACAGCATGACTGCTTTCAACCTTGCGCAGGACACAAAGAAAGGAGTTTTTTTTTTTACTTGACTGAGGTTGGCTGACTTTGTACACAAATCAAACAAGGTCTTATATTCACTTCTAGAGTGTCTAGCAAGCTGCTACCCTGGGAAATAATTGTAAGGAATTCATTTTC
Source organism: Rastrelliger brachysoma (assembly GCA_024605115.1). Taxonomy (NCBI): domain Eukaryota; kingdom Metazoa; phylum Chordata; class Actinopteri; order Scombriformes; family Scombridae; genus Rastrelliger; species Rastrelliger brachysoma. The sequence goes on from JANJYP010073973.1 coordinate 7,290, forward strand.
TCCATATCTTAAGTCATTCATCATTTGTGTTTTCCCAACTGGAGTTGATGATGGAGAATGGGTGACCTTAAGAAAAGCTACAACATAATAATTATGCTTTACATCTTAGAATGAGTGTCATTTCAGAGTTCTTGCTTTTCAGTGAGCATCATAAAGATGCTGTTTAAAGCTTTATATGATATGCTCACAACTTCTCAAATTTAATACACTTCCAACACCATAAACAGGCATGTTTCCCAATCTGATGAATTATAGATTGCCTTGAAAAGATTGTTTTTGGCAGAGGCAGTCTGTCTTTGTGCTTAGCAGCCATGTTGACAATCATCGCTATGTTCAAATGAAGCTCAAGTTACTTTCGAGCTGCCAGTGTGTGAAAGTGGATGTTAGAGTTAAGTGGTGAAGAATACTTACTCTTGTGCTTATCTGTAGTGATAACCCCAAATTGCCTTCATATGGCAATGACTGACCTCATTGCGCTGCACTCACTTCCATAGCTATTTCACCCATTCACTGTCAGAGAAATAGACCCCTAGAGTCTTGGACAGTGAAGAAATTATATCCTTTACATTATCTCATTCTGTTTCATTTTCAAGGTGTGTTCAGGTGGTGAAGTATAGCTGTTACAATTTATTGTATGGTCATATTTGATAATACAGGGGTTTCATTTAATATGCACATTATCATTGTTCTACTTGATGTTAGTGAACATTAATACAAATACAAACTCTGTGGGACTGGATATTTATGTTTTTTTGTTATAGTAGTCTTTGTAGTTAGATGGTAGCTTTGCTTTGGTTTTGAGTCTAAGTTTTCAATTTGTTCAGCATTTTGGTTTTCTGTACAATTTAAGTTCTATCTAGAAATGCAAGATTGAAAACTCATGATATATAGCAATTTATCACTCCCAGCTCTCTGATGAGTCAATACACTGTGGCACTAATCTTGACAGACAACGTTTAAAGTGTTATTGCAGTCACACAGCTGAAGAGCAGGGAGCCAGTTATAAACTAGGTTTGAAATGAAAGTGTTCACTTATTGCTTCAGAAATAATATATTTCAGGTAGAATGAGCTGTGAAGCAGAAGATACTGTAGGCTCAGTGCCTGGGACCTAGGTGGGTGGTTGGTGCGAGCCTGGGCTGTGTGGGGTCATGCCACACAGCTCATCTCTAAGCTTAATGGATTAGCTATCTCCAGTTGAACAGCTAACACTGTCCTTCACATGGCTACGCAGGTATCTCATAGCCCACATAGAGGAAAACAATCTCCTCTGCAAATACGCTGTCATCATCCAAGGACGTGATGAACTAATCAAATCTCAATTTTGTTTCTGAGAAATGCACAATCTTCATGTCATATGTTGCACTGGGGAAAAAAATGTTCCATTACCCCTGGAGTGATTTGACTGATGTGACATATCTTCTTTCCCCACAGCTGATGACAGAAATCTGAGTGTGTATGCCTCATTGTGACAGACAGCACAGAGATATAAAGGTATAGAGAATGGTGTACCAATTTTGATTTTAGCTCTGAAATTACATGCTTGACTTTGCCCTATTTTTCATAACTGAAGCATTTACTGTAGTGTAGTGAATGTGCATGTGTGTGTGTGTGTGTGTGTGTGTGTGTGTGTGTGTGTGTGTGTGTGTGTGTNCAGCCAGCTCCTTTGGGGCTGATTCATATCCCCAAAGAGACAGTCTTGGTCATACATACTGCTTCACTGGTTTATTTTTCCCCTCTTTGTTTCCCTACAGGTATGCATCACCATATCTGTGGCCTGCAATGTACTGTTCTGTAGTTCTCTGTTACTTAACCACAGTAAATATGTCAAATCATTTCAAGGCATGTATCTCAGAGTACCATGGGAGGAGAGGAAAAGATGTGCCAACAAATATCCACACAGACTTACTTTGTGTTTGTCTATCACACACTACAAGAAGTTTGCATCAAGCTTTTCATCTAAAATTCCCCTTCATGGCTCACAGTTTTACTGCTGGGTGTCCAGCGGGTGTGCTGACATGAACTAGGTTGTCTTTTTTTGAAACCTAAACAGGTCATGGCAGAATTACACTTTGTCAAATTTGATCAAAGCCTGAGCAAATCCCATCCAGTCTAACCACAGGGAGCTGTCCGTAGTGCTGAACTCCAGTCTTAACTATCCATTTCTGCATAGGCCTGTTATATCACAGTATGTGGACGATCCTGAAATGATAGTGATGGTGATAATTGTAGGCCTAATAGGTTAAAGTATCTACAAACCACTAGAGGTGACTATGGAAACTTGTTCTTACCGTTCTCCATAGTTTCTGTGTTTTCACTGTGACAGATGTGGCGGTCACAATCAAATGTGAGATGGAAACCATTATTCCAAACACAACAGCTAACAGTGTCCGCACAGGTAGAAGCGCGTAGGCGACAAAGGTGACCAGGATGAGCTGCCACATGCCTTGCTCGGGGGAAGTCGGGGGCTCCATCCCCATCGCGCCCAGAGAGAAGGGACAGCAAAGGAAAGAGAAAGTAAAGCCGAAGAGCAGCGTCAGGTTCACGATTTGCTGGAGCTGTGTTACTTGAAGGTATTTGACGTTAGTTACAATGAACAAGGAGACGAAGACGACACAGTGGACCGGATGGGACCCCTTGGAGATGGTGAGACTGGGGCCGGACAGCAACTCCACTAGGGCCAGCGTCGAGGACATGAAAATAAGGACAGCCAGGGCTTTGAGAGTGGACGTCTGCTCCAGCTTCAGGTTGTAGTTCTGGAAGAGAGACTCGAGCTCCTTACAGTCGAACTCGTCCTCGCACACGATGGTGGTCAAAGGGACGCCCGGTGGACAGTGACTTCTCTTCCGCCTGGTTTTGACTTTCTGAAACGGTATTTCCTCCATGTCAGTGCCATTCATAAACTGAATACCTGCTCACAGCTCAGGTCAAACGGAACACCGGATTCCACACCGACACAGACCGGAGCCAACTAAGACGCGCGCAGCAAGCTGGAGGCAGAGCGTCCCAGATAGCGGAGACTGGCCGGTGGCCACAGACGCGCTCCACACTATCCACAGGTTGAATTGTGCTGTTCGGAGAGAACAACAACCAAAGAAACCTTCATTTCCTGGCTCCCCCCTCTTTTTTATGACGACGACGATCTGCTAAATTATATGGATCACAATTTCAGCATTGGTTTAGGCGCCACATGAAGAGCGGCGCACACGACGTCTAGTTCAGATGGTAACAGCTTTTTGCGGGGCTCAGATAGGATCACGCCTGCGCATTATGAGGTGAAGATAAGACAGGTCTCAGCTACTCAACACACAGTCAAGACGATTTGACTGGTGCGGCTGCAGAGCGTCTCTCACCAAGCTGACAGTACACCATCTACAATGTCCTTTTGCTTTCCCACCTACACTATTGCCATCATTATACCCAGTGCAATCTATTTTTTTTTTTCATTTATGCTCTTCCTTTTCCTGTTTCCCCCACTCACACAGATGGATTCACAGATGCACATAAAGAGAGAGAGGAAAGCAGAATTAATAGATTTCTTGTGTATCAATGTTTTCAGACTATGATGCAATCCTCATCTCAGGGACAGTGCTAAATTGGCAGCTATGGTTGGCACAGACGTGGACCAACATGCTACCACTCATTGTATGATATCTGTGTTGCCAATGAACCAGCCACCTTCACCATCAGCACTCTTTTGGCATTCAGGGGGTGGTGTCTCATTCATTACCAGGGGAAGATTAGTCATCCATCACAGGCTGCCATTTCCATGAGGCATCAGTGCCAGGGAGGGTGTAAGGAAGTGACAGATGGATGGCCCATGCCAAAGTCCAGCACTTTACCACACTACCGGGACTCTCACATAGCCTCTGTCTCCCTCCCCCTCAGCTGTTTGTATTGTAGCTTTCACTGATCTAACTGAATGATAGTATAAAGTGTGACAAGTAAACAAAGAGTGATGGAAATGGATGTGGTGAGCTAAATAAAAAGCTATAGCTGCTCAAGTATTTTATGATTATAATTTGCAAACTTTCTGGTCCTTTGTGCACAAACAGCTTACATGACTTGATATTAACATTGAAATGATTGGTCCATTAACCAATTATCAACAGAAACTTAATCTGCAACAATTTTGATAATTGTTCAATTATCAGGAAAAAATGCCAAATATTCTGCAGTAACAGCTTATAAAAAGTGAGGTTTAGCAGTTTTTCTTAATTTAATATAATTGTAAATTTAATATATTGGGGTTCTTAAGTGTGGGACAAAAGAAACATTTTGGAGTTGTCATTTTTGGCTCTGGGAAATTGTGATTTATTTATTTTGTTATATTAAAATTAAAAAAAACACAATAAACACATGTTATAAATAAATCAGTAATTAAAGTAATCGTGTATTTGCAGCAATAGTTAATACATATTATAAAATCTTGCAAGATGTGTCAAATTCTCGCTGTCACACTAAATGTTCTGCCAGACTACAGCTCTATCGCTGTGTCCACATCGGAGGCCCTTACTTTCCCTCTCGTCTGTCTGCCAGTCTCACTTTTCTGTGTTATCTATCTCTTCTCCCTCGAGAGAAAGATGTGGGGCACAGGATGTAGGACACATTGCTTTTAGGCTGATATTTTGTCTCATCCAAAAGGTTTTTACACTGAGAAAACTCGAATAGGTGATATGCAAATGAACCAAAAACAGTGTCATCATTTATAGTCTAATGACCAGTGTGTAATTAATCTAACATTGATTCACTGTCATTGCCTTAATCAATATTTCAATATTCCTTGTGTTGCAGCTCCCCACTTAATCTTATTAATGAACGCTGTTGTTTTTCCATTTCGTGAGAGATCTCACATTCTTTTGAAGCAAATGTCAAACTGCATTCAAACAAGATGAAAATCTGACATTCAAATTGCCATTTATGTATCTGCACATGCAGGTTTGCACTTTTTTTTGACTGTTGCTGATTGACAGCTGGTTTCTTTGCATTTGTGTGAAGGCTTGCAGTATACCCACGAGGACCTCTTGGCCTCTTTGCCTGTTTGTAACAAGGAACATTGGGGGGAATGAGAGCACAGGCATTGTACAGTACAAAAATGTTATTCCCTCTGTTTTTTGATGGTTTCAGGTATAAGTGCATGGTCACACTCTGCCAGCCCTCATCTTCTGAGAACAAAGAGAGGTCTTATGGGAGTTCACACACCAAACCTGCACTCCAAGGGCATTGGACAAGGAGACAGCAGCCTGCTTCCTTCTGCGTGGCTCTCCACTAGAAAATCGTCTCCACTTCCTCTGCCTGTCATTCCATTCCTGTATCTTGCTCTTTCATCGCACAAAAAATCCTCTCACACTGAAAGACATGAAACAGCTGAGCATCTGAAATGATGTAAAAACAGCTGATTATGTATCTGACATATTTACATTGCAAAATCATCATATGAATAACAGCTTGATGACTCAACAGTTTGAGCTCACAAGCAATTAAAAACTTTTCCACCACATGTCAGTTGTATAGCTTCTTTCCAAACACTGATCTATAACACTTAGGAGATCTTACAGTAGCAAATGCTTGCTATCAAATTTGTTTCTTATAAAGCCTTTGGTCAAAATCTCAAATGTTTTCTTGTGAATTGAGCACTGAGAAATATCACCCTCTCCACCCTCTCAAAAAATGCTTCAAAAAGATTTTCACAGCCTCTAATTCTCCAACCAGCAGGGTGTTTTTGAATCTGGAAACAGATAGCTTCCACATAATTGGCTTGGTCTGGGATAAAAAGGATAAAAAGCATATGAATGAAAAAAGCTGAGCACATCCAAAAGAATGTTCAGAGCTGCTGCCTCCATCTAAATAGTTCTTTACACTGTCATCAAGTGATGATCTGTAATGATAGCCCAGCAGCTGGAAAGTCCCACTAGTGTCCAGATGTAGTTGAAGCATTGCTGGTCTTATAATCATAGACACATTGGCTCAACACCAGCAAATGAAACAGCCAAGGCAGACCCAAGAGGGACTTGCAATGCATGTTGTGAATTAGCTAATGTCAGTCTTAATTTAAATGTGCAAAGGAAAAACATTTTTCCACCACAGTCAGGTGTGCTGCTCCACTGTCTTCAGAGAAACAGCCACATCTTGGAAAATCAAGAGAAAACATACCAGCTACAAATGGTGGAGAAGGCTCGAAAAAGAGCTTTACATTGTGTTTCTTTCACAATATGGTGATCAACCTCATTTTTTTTCCTTTGCTAATGAAAGAGAGGAGAAAATATAAATCAAATATGGCCACTAGTCAGCAATTTTTCAAATAAACTTAAAAAGAAATGAGTCCCAATCCAGCCTTGAGCAGGAACCTGCAGAACTCCATTTGTCATGTCTGAAAACATAATGTACACATAATTACCAAATTAAAACTGGACTCAGGAGAAAAAAATCCACAAGCTTACATTTCATTTCTCCTCAAGACACATCCAGTATACAATCATAACTGATAAATGTAGAAGCTATATTATATCCAAGATGTCATCAAGATTTAGATCTAATTCATCTTTTGATGGACATTTAGATGACAGCAAAGTCACTGAACTTTTTGTAAATTTAACAAAAAAAAACAACTTTATATATATATAACTCTTGTCAAGTAAGTATTGCTGAAAAATGTGCTGGTCACAGACGCATTCTCAAGTAGACAGACAATGGCACAAAATGCTAACAGCTTGTTGTTACTGTTTTGCTTTCAGGATCCTGGCCTGTGAAAAGCATCAACACTGTGTAATGACCAGAGATATGCAGCAAGTGTTGTTTTTAAATTGTGATCCAAGAAGCAGCATTGTTTAGAAACACATTTAAGGGAAATATTACATAATGCTTTTTCATTTTTGGGGTCAGTGCCCTCATTGTTTAAAGAAAGAGTTTTGGGTGTCATAGGATAATTTCTGAAATATACATACATAATTTGAACATATAAATACAATGATTTTAGCTGCATGAGTATTTTGCATTCCATCTTCCTATAATAATGTGCAAAAGGTTAAATAGATGTGACCAAAATTCACTGTCTTGCATTTTACATCTTGAACATGAGACTGGTTATACCTTATTTTATTCCTTTTCGAGCAGTCGTTAATGTGAAAAGGTTGCTAACCACTGACACAGTCTACATTTTTATATTTTAACTGAGAGGGAAATGTAGGTCAAACCTGGCTTTCTTAAAAATTGCACTTAATGCATCACCATCACACGTAATCCTGGTGCAGTATTTCCCTATCCCTAAACAATACACATAATATTATCATGACATGACAGCTTGCTGATTGCAACCTTTTGCTTATCAACCTACATGTTTGTGGGACGCATTCTGTGTCTCCTCCATTACAGACAGCACTACCCTTCTAATCTTCCACTCACATCAGCATTGTTAATGAGCCAAACAGCGAGAGTGTACTGTTTATAGAGAGATTTATTTCAATGACAGCATCTGCTGGAACCACAATTTGTGTAAAGTAAGTGTAATGCTCAGGATTTTACTTTTACTGTTCCTCTATAATAAGATGTAGATTACTGTTTGGACACTTCCTGTCCAACAACTCAAACTCGTAGGTCAGTCAGATTAATACTATCCTGTTAAAGTATTGTCCTGTAGGGCTGAAATCAAAGGAACAGACTATGTCAGAGTAGAACCTCTAATGATACTGAGCACTGAAAAATGAAGACATAAGGTCAGAAGCTTGTTGTTAATGACAAGAGGTAACAACTGTGCCTATTTTGCATGTGCATCTGTGTGCAAGCTTTAGAATGGATCAATAGCCATCAGGTGCATGAGATTCAAGTGCAGCACCCTCCCATTGTGAAATCCTCTTAAAGCTTCTGATAGTTCAAGTAATCTGGGAAAGGCAATGTGTGAGTGTATGTGTGTGCATGTTTTTGTCTGTGTGTATTTGTGTCCAGTCCATGTGCCTCAACCCCTCCCACTATAGCTGTCTAACAAAGTATCACGTGCCACACTGAATTTGAGCGCCTCAGTATAGGGTCAGTGTTCACTGTGCAGCACATGAGGTAGGAGAGAGACAGAGGAAAAAATAGGTAGTTTGAAATACAACACTGCACCAACCTGAGCNACCTCAGTATAGGGTCAGTGTTCACTGTGCAGCACATGAGGTAGGAGAGAGACAGAGGAAAAATAGGTAGTTTGAAATACAACACTGCACCAACCTGAGCATTAAAATCAACTGTATTGCTTTTATTCTAACATTTAACTAACTGTTCAGGCTATCAAAAGTGCCATTAAATCAAGATTCAAACTCTGGACTCAATTTAGTAGTTTAATGACCATTATCTCTGTCAATTCTGATGAAATCTTATTTACCAGTAATTGCTGAGAACATAGTGGGAACATAGTGACTTCACTGCAGCAAAGTGCAATTAGGCAAGAAAAACAAGCACTCAGACAATCAGACGAGTTGGAAACAAGCTAACAAATTTAGCCATAAACTATATTATTTGCTGCGGAAACTGAAAGTGAGCGTACATATAATGTTGGTAACATTACCTCATTGCGCAGAACAACTACAATATATTTTTACTGTTCAACATTCATTCTTTTAAATATTCTGTTTAGTAAAATTTGGTATTAACTATCCAATTGCTTATGTTTTGTATAGGTGTCTTCTGAAAATGCTGCACCATTCCCAAATCTTACTAATTAACATGAGTACTATGAACCAAAATGTGTCTGTAAAGCTGTTCTAACATATAATGTGGTTTTGCTTTTTTTGTGTGTGGTGAAGGTTTTGCCTATAGAATTTACGGAGTTAACAGCTAATTCTGCAGTTCTTCTGCCGAGCACTTAAATATTTTTCAGCTCATCATTTTGATTTTAACAACCTTGTGTCGAGTTGCAGCAACTGTTTTTAATAAAAACATCTCTGATAAATCCTCTGTATGCTATGAGCTCAGTACCAGTTGGTACAAAGATAAAGTTAACAACCAGATAGTAAAGATAATAAGACATTTAGCAGCTCAAACTAGTTGAAGAACAAACCAGAGCTACAATGAGAGTGAATGTTCATCTTAGTCCAGTAGAACCATGAAATCTAAATGTAGTTTGAATTATTCATTTTCATTATTAGGCCAATCTGGGATAAATGTTTGATGTTTGAGATTATAAAATTTCTTCAAATCGGGGCAGAGATTTGCCCTTCACACTGACAATAAGTAACAATTATTTAAATTTGGAATTATGTAAATGTATATAATTAAAAAAACAAAAACAAATTAGTTGTAAATCTCTTCATGCTATCCATATGTCCAAATAGTCTAATGTTTTCAGCTGGTAGCTACCTGACTATGTTGAAATCATACTACTTTGGAAGCACTCTGTCACTTAAGGTTATTTCAGGTAAATTGAAATGAGAAAGAGAGAACGTAAAAGAGAGACAGGGGCAGACATGAAGAGTGGAATCTAGAGACACAAGGAGATGCAAGCGTTGCTGGTTAACAGACACCTATACAATGAATATTGAGTGAGTTAGATGAGGTCAGTTAGAGACTACTGATCAGGGAAACTGGCACAAACAGAGCCGGCTGATTGGAGGCCTAACAGATGCAACTCAACAACACTTGGAAAGGCCTGATGTTAAATAAGAAGTGGATATTGAATTTCAAAGACACAAACAAGATTCAGCAAGCATGGTGGGAAGAGCTCCCTCTTATGTGTGCCCTGTGCCACTCTCACAAGAGCCAAATACTTCTCTTAAGTGAGATGGGACTGGTGATCAATAACTAAGAGAAAGTGGCTGCTAGTCTCTATCCAAATTAGTGCAGGGTTAGAGCAGATTAACTTGTACCTGATCCCCCATCTTAACCTTTCTCAAACAACAAGTCTCTTCCAATCATCCTACCTAGAAGCACCAGTATCGGCATAATTGAGTGATATGCTGCAAAAAAGGCACTGACAGTATATGACATCTGGCTTTTGGCTCTTTTCCTCACCTCATTCTAACTGTTATTAATTATTGGCTGTTCATCTCATTATGACAATATCAAGCCTTCAGACATGAGGGGGATGGGGGCTTTGTAATGGCAACGAAAGGATTAACTGTAAAGCTGTTATCATAGTCAAGACTGTTTAACACACATAGTTCAGGGAAAGGTTAGAAAAAGGAGACTGTGAGGAGATTAGTATGTGTGGCTTGTATATATATATATATATATATATATATATATTTTTGTGTGTGTGTGTGTGTGTGTGTGTGTGTGTGTGTGTGTGTGNTTGCATGTGAGACAAGCCCTGCAGTGTTGTGAATTGACAGTTGCTATAAATAGAAAATACCTAGGCTTCCTTAAGCTGCTGCTATTTGTTTTTTCTCTGAACTATACAGCTGGTTCTAAAAACTGTAAGGTTATTTTTAAAATCTTTGCCTATTTTGAAAGCTCATCATCAAATAAAGCATGTCTGTAACATACAGTCTGGTTGTGTTCTGGTCATAAACAACACATTAATATACAGTCTATTCACAAAATAAAAAGGAGAACGAAACCAAAAGACAGAAAATCAATCTAACATGGATGTAAACATACAAGACCAAAAATATAATAGGGAGTGCAATAAAACAAACACAATAAAAAGTTATTTGCATAGTATGGCACAAATCATGATATCAACAAAGACTGCTGCTTACCTTCAAGTTGTGATATGCCAGTTGAATTATGGATATTAATGGTTATACAAAATACTTTTTTTTTTTTTTTAAATAAAGTACTGAGTACATTCACTCATCTTTCCTTGTTTTACTTATACTAATTACTAAAACATTTTGAACATTTCACATCATATAGATTTTGAGCTAATTTGCTAGTGTCTACAGTGTTGGCCTCTAGTACAGTCAAACACATGTAAATACTTGGTGCCTGGTCATTTAAGGATTTATACAAAAAGCTTGCTACAAATACTGAATCCAAATCGCATTTTAAAACAATTCTGATTAACTTTTTTTTTTTCAGTAATCAAAATGTAACATATCATTTTGTCATATATGAATATTTCTTCACACTAATAAAAGAATGCTATACCTGACCTTTATGAATGTAATAAAGTGGCATTTTTAATGTGCCAACATAATAAATACGATTAATTAAGTTAAGATTTTAGCCGACTAACAGATCAATAACCTTGTATTTCTTGCATAAAATGGTTTGTGAAATGCCCTTTGAAGGTCAATTAAGACCATGCCTGTACAGTATATAACTTCTTGTACTATCAGTCAGGTGGACATGGACTGACTGTAGAACATCCTCTGAACTGAGACTGGTATTAAAAATACTGTATTTACTTAAATAAGCACCAAGCCAGTCATTAACCAATCTTTCCAAAAAAAAAAACATTGATGCCATAGGCAGGTAACATTGTTTCCTCCAACGGAAGAACTCATACTTTAATGCCCTGGCAACTGTACCCTGACAAATTTAAAATATGAGTTTGTGATGATAACCAGCTATGAAATGTTATCAATCTCATTAGCTTTATACACAATGCCCTATCCATCCTTTAATATGTATTTAAAATGTAAAAGTAGTAGTTTTATACTTACACCAGTAACAGAGTAGATAGAGTGATTCATGCGATGCCTAACAGACATCGACAAGCACTGTGTAACTGTAAAGCTACAGTATGTGTATCTGGGTAATGTTCACAGCTACTCACCCAGTCTGACCTGGTTTGGGCTGACATTTCTGCCAGTCTGCATACAGAAAAAAAATCACACCAGTGCACATACAGGGCAAACACATACATTCTTCCCTCTAGTGCAAGCACACACTCAAACACACACTCATTCAACTCCATAAATACATTTCAAACAGAGACTCCAATAAAAAACAAGTCATAAAGTCAATCACACACACACACACACACACAGAGAGGGAAACACTTACATTTAAACCAATATATGCTATCACACAGACACACACCCTCATGCCATCTCCCAGTCTATCTGCTTCCTCATTTAAAGAGACAGAGGGATATTTGCAGAGCTGCCACCAACGATGATGAGTCTATTAACCCCAAGGCTTTCGGGTCAGGCAAGAACCTTTCCACTTGTATTTTTTTTCTGTCCCTCCCCGCTATATTCATGAATGAGCTGCAAGATTTGGGAGCAGAGTTGGCTGCTCTCTGACAGCCTTGTTCACATCAGACCAGAAATGACTGTATCAGATGGCTGAGATTTCTCTTAAGTGCCTCTCCATGTACCTTTTCTTCTGATGACAAATGGGACTTGGCCTTACCTCTCCTTGAAGGGAAACAGTGATAATAGAAGAGGAAATTAGGAAATCTAATCATGGCTATGATGATGATGATGATATACATTAACAGTTAGTGATAGTCAACAGAGGGATTTGATTTAGATGCTAATTATTGAGCAGAGAGAGCAAGTGGTGTGGCGCCACAGTGGAAATGGACTAACACTTGAGAGGAAATGGTGCTGGGTATTTTCACAGCACGTGCTGTTTCACCAATGTGGACCAACTGTGGCATGTTTGTGGTGCTGCAATGCTGTGTGGACAAAATGTTATAATGAGAGTGCTGAAACTACAGTGGGCATGAAATGAACTAACTCTGAGTGACTCCCCTGAGATATCAAAGTTGCATTATGTACCAGTATATGCACACTTGATCCATTCCCTCTTACACACAGACACAAACACACACACACACACACACACACACACACACACACACACACACACACACACACACACACACACACACACACACACANCTCTTGAGGTAACTCTGTTATTACTGTCATTACATTATCATAACACTGTCTAATGAACACAACCTTCCACAACTAATTTAAATGACTCCTAGCCCTCTGTCTCTCTCATTTCCACTGACTGGCTTAACCATATTAGTCCAGTCAGTTAATGAAGATGAAACTCCTCTAATGCACTAAACCTTCCATAGCCCTGCAGAAAGGAAAAGAGAAATTGAAGAAAAATCCTCATATTAAGACTGTTTTATGATAGCAACCTTTTAAATTAAAGATTTCAACAACAAAAACTCTCAAAAAACACATTTTTTAAAATCCAGATGGCTGTATGATCAGCTTAGGAATTTGGGGCTAGTTGCTGGCATCTGCTGTTCATTTTGAGCATATATAGTATACTGCACTGTAGGTTAACAAAAGCTTTAAATAATGCAAACAATAATCCACAAAACCAGCAAATGTGCATTTACCGTAGTGTTTTAATTATTGCATTCAATCATTGCATTGGAATTTTTAATAATATACATTTTGAGAAATTGTATTTATAAGCAAACATGTAAAGAAAAAAGATAAACTTTAATTAAATATGTGATTGCTTTCACTTTGTCAAAGAATGTACATCTACAGTGACAGAACACATTTTGTAGGCATTTAAATGTAAAAAATATATCAAATGTACGATGAATAATCCATGACATGTAACTACATTGGTAGACTAATAAACAGTCAAAGAGCACAAGGAGGGAATAATGCTGATCTTGGCTATGCTTGTAATGTATTGTAATGTATTTTCACCTCTCTATCTTCTCTGTCCTTGGTCAACAGCAAAAATCTCTGCACTGGACAAAATCTCTGTAACAACGGTTGATTTGCACTTGAGGTTTAAAGCGAGCATTTGGTCAAGGTTGTGTAAACAGCTTGAAAGGCACAAAATTATGTTATGGTCTGTATGTCTGTTCATTCAGTGAATAGTTTAAAGAACAGTAATACCTTCTGTTATAAGGAAATTGTTTCCTATGCAGTGAACTACATACATAGTACATTCCCTTTTGAATATCAATTTGGTTAATTCCTGCATAAAATCTACACAGCAAACATATAAAATTATAACATCCCATTTTCAGTTTAATGAACTACATAGTCAAGTATTGACACAACTAAAAAGACAACTTACTTACAAGCCTCCCTGTACCAAGCTTAAGTCATTTTAAGGCAAACATTTGGACTGAAAAATTGCTATGAAATATCACAGCTTTGGCTTGCTTTAGACTGTAGAAGAAGCCACTGATGGTTGTCTGTTAAATCAGTCCCACAGGACTTAAAAACCCTCAGATTCATGTTGTGCCAAGGCAGAAAGCAGTGTAGTTCCACATGGACCCTGGAAATGGTACCTGTGCCACATTGAAACACCAGGAGATACTTAAGATTAGAACATTTGAAAGGGCTAGCTTTGCAATCATGGTAGGAGTTGGAAGAATCAAGTGACTAATTCAAGGTGAGAAACACTGTGAACATTGTGTGTCCTTCTGCTGATACTGAATCTCACAAATAATGAATATGCGCTGGATCATTAGCCACTGGTCTAGTTTCACTTTACATTGACACTTTTGAATGCTAACCTCATTCATTATAGACCCAAATAGATCACATACGGTAGTTGAATTACTTGATTAACTTACGTGAAGTACTCAGTTTTTGGTGTTGCATGAGTGTTGAATTCCGCCACTGGGACGCCTCTGGATGCAACCCGGGGGCCAAACATGGCTGCTGGGTAAACAATTGAAGATGTGCCCACCTGCAAGTTAACAATAGAGGACAATGACACTTTATCTTGAAATCCATGTAAAAACACTGCATTTTGAGTCTAGTATAAAGCATGTAAAGGTAAAGATGAAAAAAAAAAACTCACCACCAGGCAGAGATCACAGATTTCCAGTTCTTTTTCCACTTTGGTCAGGATATGAGAGTCCAGAGTCTCCCCAAAAAACACAACATTAGGCCTCAGCAGACCGTGGCAGTCAGTGTCGTCACACCTTGATACAGCAACATCAAACAGTCTTTACTTGATTAATTACGTCATAGTCATAGTCCAGAGACCATAAAGAGTCTAAGACACTGAAATATTCATAGCACACTACTGCCCCCAAGTGGATGTCCTAACTTCACTATTAATGACATGAGGGTCAAGTAAAGCATAAGGAGCCCTGGTTTCTCCAAGAGATGGAGTTTAGATAAGGCTGAGAACACCAAGTAAAGATCCAGCCAGAAGTACTTGAAACTCAGGGCAAATTTGCACTCAGTTTTCATTTAATTTGTGCTCAAATTGATTTAATAAGACAGCAGCTCATTACACAACCAGCTCCCAGTGCCTGGGACTATCCTTAGGCTACACTCTGTAAGTGAAGAAGAACACAGCAGGAACAGTTCAGTGGTTGGATTTGTCTGAGATCACTAGGTTTTAAAATCATAATGTAGTGATGCTGCACAGAAACTCTCATTAAAGTAACAACAATCCAAGGCATTTATCTAGATTAATTAAATTGCTTATTAATTTATGTTAAATCTACAGCCTGATTTGCACGTCAATTTATTTTAGGATGCAATACAACAGTGCAGTAGTTATTAAATAAACTTAAAAGAAAATGAAAAAAAACTGGGATAAAATGCACATCAACACTTCTAACAAATAAAACACATGTGCAAGTCACTGCAAGAGATGATAAGAGAACTGAAAGAAACAGAGCAGGGGGAGCAGCAGGTCCAACAGCTAAAAGTGGAGTACGTGGAGGATCGGACGCAATGGCTCAAACAACTGGTTGCTAGTAGTACACAGTTGGTAGTACAGAAATTTTACAGACAATGGAAGCTTTAACTAGAGTTTATCCAGTAAGTTAAGATAATAAAAACACAACAAAAAACACAAAACTAACAGGGGAATAGCACTGTGATTCATGATAAAGTTTTGGTGAAATGAACAAGTTTCGTGGTAGATAATGTCTTATTTAGAGGCCGCAAGCCATGGCCCTTACAAATCCCGTTATAAGAGAGTGTGGATATATACGCTGATCTCGAGTGGATTAAATAGCATCAGATGGACCCAAATTACACCAAACTTCCTAGGGTGAGTATATAACAGTATTTATCCCCAGAAATAGGGTCCAGGTTGCAAAAAACAGAAATTCGCCTTTAAGGTGGCTCTGAAATTCACAAAGGCTAAATGCCCTCTATAGAACCAGTGTTTGGTTTGTCTGTTGTGGGTTACTGTAGAAACATGGCGTTGCAACACAGTGGTCTCTGGGGAAGGGGACCCACTGCCTACTGAGACATCCAGGGCTTAATATGTAATTAAAACATTAGCATCTTAGTATTTTATTGCATTATTATCAATATTATATTCCATTTATACTAAGTTTGTTCTGTTAGATGCCACTAAGTTCTACACACTACACCTTTAATCTATAAAGATTATACTTTCATTTCATCTGTATGAAATGAAAGTATTCCCACCTTGGCAGTTTATCCACAGGAATCTGGGCATCAGCAACATCTGGTCCAGGTGCTCTGTACATGCAGAGAGCAAACACAATGGGTTAAATGGCACTTTACCCACATCAGGGTCAGCTTTATCCACACAGAGGTCAAGCTGAAGTGATCAGGCTACAAATCCTGTGTGCTCATTAGTGTGTGTGTGTGTGTGTGTGTGTTGAGAATTGTTGCCTCTTACCCTTTGTCCTTAAGGGCAGCACATATGGGGCTTTGCTTGTTCATGGTCACATGTCCACAACTCACACAGCGTGTCTCCATCAGACTGCCTGCAGTTACACAGAGAAAACACAGCTGTTATTCATTTGGACCCTGTGGAGTCACGGAAACATCTCCTTCCCCACAGAATATTTGACAACATTGGTTTCATGTCTTGACTTATAGTTAATAAAAAAACAACTCGTTTGTAAAGAAATTATAATTAGGTAGTCATTTTAAGGCTATTGTACCATAATGCTGGTATGATAATCTAAAAGTGAAAACCACTCTACAACAAAGTGAAGTTAATAAATTGCTGCTTGAATTCATTCTACCACAATATTTCCTAGAGTTGGTCCACTTACATTAAGTAAGAAAATAACTGAGGACTCATGTGACGTTTGTTTGAGAGACTAACACACGCTCCACATCCCAGTAGAACCACAATGAAGCTGTCACAGTTTCCATTAGTCAACAACTATATAGCAGATTTAAGTAATAGATGATTGGGTTATATTTCATTCATTTCCAACTATTTATTCATACATTGCCTGTAAATGGCAACTTGTTCAAATTAAAAATTAAAAACTGAGCTGTACATATGTGAATTTTATTTAAAATTAATTTAGTATTTAGCCTTTCCAATCAAATAATTCTACAGTTATCACCAGCATGACTGTCATTATCTGTTTCTGCCTCTCACCATGAATCTTTAGCACATGTTTGGACCCCGCCTGTCGGTGCAAGTCATCAATGCACTGTGTAATGACGACCACAGAGCGTCCCTGTTTCCTCAGCCGGGCCTCACACTCTGCTATAGCCAGATGAACAGCACTGGGATTTTTGCTCAATGCAAGTTCCCTTCTGTAATGGTAGAACTCCCAAACCCGTGCCGGGTTGCGAGAGAACGCCTCTGGAGTAGCCAGGTCCTGGGAAAGCATCCATATGGGCATGTTTAGGCCAAAGCTAAGAAGGGAACATTCACAAGTGTGGCATGATGGAGACAGATGATGAAATGCAACATATATTAGGTTTGAACACCTCAATTGCAAAAAGAGATAACTTTTTGAATGGGAGACTATTTTTAAATTATTTTCTGAAGACAGATATTGCTGCAACCCACAACATGAATCCATATTATGCAACCGTTAAGATAAGTCCACTGAGCTCTGAAGAGGTATTATGTAAACATAAAATACACCTACTCCACAGCAACAACTCTCCACAGCTGAAAATGAGACCAAATACAAAACTTTGATCCAAATAAAAATCCCAATAAAATAATTAAATACAGGTTTGTTTGAGTGTATGCACCTGTTCTAGTTATTTGGAAATTACCTGTGACTGCCACTTCCTCCATTTCTCATTTACTCCCCTGAAGGTTGGTACTCCACTTTCTGCACTCACACCTGCTCCTGTGATGATCGCTATGTGCCTGGCTTTGGAAAAGACCTTGCGGAATTCAGACATGTCTAAGAAAGTAAGAGAAAAACTAGAATTGAATACCAATACAAGTAAGACAAGTAGAAACTGAGGGGGCAAAAAGATAACAATTTTTCGTTTTTACAGCAATACAACACACAATACTTGCAAATATGAGGAGATGGGCACCCTGGATTCTACAATATATTGTTTAAGCAAGTTATAATCAGTACTTACTGTTACAATCAGAAGTACTGTATTACAATTTACTATTTATACAGTATATTACCAACTGTTGTGTCCTTTGTTAATTAGCAGGCATGCTTTAATTTCACATTCAGTAAAGATGACCTGCACGGCTGATATCCAAAGTTTACAACAGGGCTAGTAGTGACGTGATACGCTAGCAAAGTGACATAATATAAACCTGGAATCAAACAATTTTCATTTTACCAGAGCTTGGTCTTGCTGCCTCCATCAAAGGTCCTCCAGTCACATGTGTAGAGCACATGCGAAGACCAAATGCAATGACAGCTCGATGTTTGAACAACATTGTCACTGTTGAGTAGAAAAAAATTGACTGAGAATTAAAAAAAAAAAAAAAAGTATGAAATGACTGAAAAGGTGAATGATATGTGTAAAAAATTATCCACAAGACTTGTAGAATATCTGTGAATGATGAAAAGTGTACCCGTAAAGACAGTGTTTTCAGTTAGGAATATTAAACTACAGTAAAGTGTAGGAACATGTCATGCTGGGTGATATGCACAACATCAGAATATTTTTTAACCAAATACCTCAACAACATTGTAGGGACAACATTAGATACCTTCACAAAATACAATTCTACACAACAGAGCTTTGATAAATAACCATCAGTAATGTAGCTACAATGACCAAGTGTGTAAAGACAAAAAATAGATCTGTAGAATAGTCTGTTAATGATTTTACTGTAATGCAACCTTTAAACCTGGAGAACTATGTTATTATAGTTTGCAAAAATGGGATGTTAAATATGGCACTTCAGGGTTAACTTAAGTAGAAAGCGAGCCAACTCAATATCCCTTCAAACAACACAACTTCAACATATTGACATGAATGCAATGGCTGCAAGAATTCGGTTGTGCAATCGTAGTGACATTGTTCTACTGTTTAATGTACAAAAGTAAGGCAGTGTGGATTTTAGCACCGATAAAATGCATAAAAATGAATAGGTGTGCAGTAAAAAAAATAAAGAGCAGCTTTTTAAAACGAACCTATAACCAATAGGCTCGTTACTGGGTGTGCCCTGCAAACAAGTACAAGTAAAGTTCGTGTCCAAACAGGTTTTCCAGGTTGTTCAACTAACGTGTAAAAACCTACAAATGAAAACAGTCAAAGTACCGTGCAGCTAAAGTTAATTTACACTGACCATTACCTCTGTTTATTGGTCACCCTAGATAGATTGTTCCCCAAAGATAACCAAACAACTACTTAACTTAAGGTAAAGGAAGATATACTCAATGTGCTCGTTAACTTTAGCTGACATTAAACTGCTAACAAAAGCTTGGTCGTATCGTTACTTGTCAACTCATGTTAGCTTATTGTGCTCGCTGTCACATCAAAAGAAGGAACAGACATGCACAACGTAGTTTTTACAGATACATCGCGCGAAAACGAGGGTACTTGCCTTTCTGACTTGCACAGACTTTCCTAACTGGGTATTGCTGGTACTTTTGTGTCGGAGAGCGTCCCGGAGTTTGCTTGTTTACCTCTATCACTGCAATTAAATAGGGAGGCCGTAAACACGCCACGCTGTCGTAAATAGCGCGTTAGAAAAAAAAGCTGAAGTACAAATAGAGGAAAGAGGAAAAACTGTGTAGTTTAGGCGAGCCATCTGCTGGTGGACTGCAGTACCTGTGAATCATTCAGGATGATTTATTATTCTCAAGTCACGGTCAGTTTTTGACTTCTGTTTTTGGTGTTTCATCTTAAAATGAATTTAAATAAGGGCAAAGGCAACAGCATTTGTGTGTGTGTGTGTGTGTGTGTGTGTGTGTGTGAGTGTGTGTGTGTGTGTGTGTGTGTGTGTGTGTGGGAAGTAACTACATTACAAAGGGGAATATATCTGAAGTCAGACCTTTAAAAATTTGCTTGGGATCAGGGTTTTTTCCTCATTTTCAATAACATGTCACTGAATACATATATAATATATTCCTGTCTTTAATTCTTTGAAATCAATATTTTTTATATGTTGTAAATAAATCATGACGTGGACCTTATTTGGAGCTCACTTACATGATTTGGTGTCAGAGTACTTAAGCCCATGCCAGAGTTTTGACTTTTTTTCATCACATATCTTTATTTTACATTCCAAAATCACAATGAATACATGTTCAATTGAAAGATAAATCTCACTTCATAAGAAATAATCTCCCTTATATGTCATGTGACGTCATTATCAATGAAAAACACCCAAACTTAGATTGTAGTGGGCTTAAAATACCCTAACAGCTAGAAACATTCATTAGAGAATTAAAAAAAATAATCAAACGTAATAATTTACATTGCATTCATTAAGTAGTCTAATTAAAATAGTTAAATTACTTATTACATTTTAAAAGAGAAAATTAGTAATCTGTAGCATATTTCACATTATATAACATTCCCAACCCTGCACTGTATTTGTGACATAAGTAGTTCTGCCAGCAACACAGGCTATATTAAGGAGAAACCATACAATTAAATAGTGACTGCAACACTGCAGTCTATGCAGACTCAAGAAAGTTAAGAATAATAACAAAAGAAAAATACTCCCTATCAAACCAATGCAAAAAATATATACTTATTTTGGAAAATAACCTGTCTCTGCTGCTCAAGTCTTTTCATTGGTGTTTTATTGTGTTTGCGTGTCTGATAGCTGCTTTCCATGAGGAAAATGAATAAATAAAAGCAGCAAAATATTAATAGCTCGTTACACAACACACAACTGGTTCAAAATCTCACCATTACAATTATTATCTCATATTTATTAATTCATTTAGTTTTATACCTAATTATTAATTGTTTGCTTATATGATGAACAGTGTGGCTGTAGTTGGAAATAGTGTGCATATGTGTCAGTAATCTGCGAGTTATTGGCATTTTATGAGAACATTATTATGTCTTACTCATTATCACAATTATTATATTGTTAAAATATTATTTAAAAATGCAAGTCACTAATCATGTAGCTTAGCCTAAACCTTGAAGACCACACTTTGGCATGCTTTCATCATGAACAAGCGTTAAAATAATTAGGCTATTGAATTACAACGAATAGGCCTGTGTTAAACATGAGATTTGCTGGGATAGTTTAGTTGTTGCCCATTTTAGGACAGTTATTTGTATAGGCTATTATCTCTCACTGTAGCCTACCTATCTATGCTATGCTCCACCAACGCCTCTCTCTCTCTCTCTCTCTCTCTCTCTCTCTCTCTCTCTCTCTCTCTCTCTCTCTCTGTGTGTGTGTGTGTGTGTGTGTGTGTGTGTGTGTGTGTGTGTGTGTGTGTGTGTGTGTGTGTGTGTGTGTGTGTTTGTGTGTGTCTCGCTCGCGCGCTCCCTCGCTCTCTTTCTCTACCCCTCGACGTGTGTGTGATCTCTCTCTTCCTCTACATCAACAGCTACCTCCCACAGTGCAAGTGGCCGCGGTTCTGCGTCTGCCCCGGTCTGCCAGCAGTCACCACTGGACACTGGTTCAAATTGATGGCGACTTCTCCAGACAGCAGCACAGACCGCCGACTGATCAGGAGACTTCGCTCAAAGAGCGACACCCCATATCTCGTTGAAGCCCGGCTCTCCTTCAACCTGCGGACAGGTAGGCGCGTTTCCATCCTGCCCCCAAATCTTCACGTTAGATGTTAGTGCCAGATGTCGCTATGTGTATGGGCTCGGGGAGGAGGGGACTATTACCCGAATTTAAAAATACGACGATATCCTACACTCTGGTAGCCTATTCCCGATGACTTGTGTTACCGTTGCGTTCTGAGAATATCGCTCCAAAATTTATTAATGGGCTGCTATGTGTCCATTCCCGTAAATGTGCTTGAAATGTTATGCAACTTTGTAGACCGATGCTGGTGGTTGCGTCTGGCGCAAAAAAAAAAAAGCATGAAAAGGGAAATCAAGCTGCATCTGCATTTTCACAGCTGTGAATGTCGTTTCATGTGTGAACTGTGATTTCATCGGCTTTTGAAATTTCTACCACTGTAATTCAGCGGTGTTACATAATGTCAGGAAGCTTCAACGTGACCCGTAGTAGCCCGGGCTTTGGAGTGATTGTGGGGCACAAAATCTGATATCCGGTTGTTCTAAAAAAAAAAAAAAAAAAAAAAAAAGGAAAGGAAAGAAAGAAAGAAAGAAAAATTAAAAAAATATTTTAATCATAGCATTTTAACAGATGTAGCGTAACAAATCCCGCAGTGATTCTGGTGGTGAATACAGCCTAGTCGTCTCTCTCTATCATTCTCTACAAAGAAGGTTGCATCCTCTGTTACTATGGTGACTTGGCATTTTGTGCTGACTGAGTCAACCGGATTCAGATCTTTTGCACTACAGTGTAATTAGGATACACATTGTCTCTACGAGACTGCCGAAAATACATCTCATGATAGTCATATCAATCATTTAACAATCTGTGATGGATCTGTGGTGTAGGCTTACCAGTCATTATCAAGTATACTTTTATCTTATTAGTTTCATTCATAAGGATGAATTGATTGTGCCCACATGTGTACTAGAATGACATCACATGTCCTACGTTGTTTATTCCCTTGATACTAATGCTCTGAATTAGGCTATAAGATAGAAAAGTCTGACAGAGCAGTTACTGCGATACCGACAATACCCTAACCCAGCATCTCAGCTTGCGGAAGTCACACCCATTCATCCACTCAGCAAAATGTGTGAGAAGAGTAGGCTACCACGCCTATAATCCACTGTAGTGTTTGGATGTCTGCCAGTCCAATAACTATTGTAGGTTATAGGATTTTTCTGTGTGTTTTCCAAAATGTCTGCATTCATTGTATTATTTAGCCTATATCCTGTAACAGCATTAGGGAAATGTGGTCTATTTGATTTGTTAGTCTGAAGAAACTAAGGATAAATTTTGCTATTGTCTTCTGTGGAAACCTAATGTCAGAAATGTAGTTTTAGATTTGTGACACACAGTGTAAGCATCCACTGTTCAACATCATCAGTAATTTTAATGACTAAAGAAGTTTGTCTATACAGCTTCAATTAACAGTTATTTTTATGATTGATTAATTTGTTAATCATTTTTTCCAATTTATTGATGAAACATCTATTAAGTGAAATTTCACGACATTTCTCAAACCCAAACATGACATCTTCAAAGTTTGTGAAAAACTGTCCTGAATCCTGAAGATATTTCATTTACCAAGATCCATCCATATTCTTTGCTGCAGACCTATAGGATCACAGAAAGGTGATGCCAATCTCAGTTGACACTGGACAAGAGACACGGTACACCTTGGACAGGTCACTGGTCAATCACCAGCCTATAACCTATACTGTAGTATAGCGACAACCAATAAATAATACCCCTACAATTTAGAATCATCAATTAAGCTTACCTGCATGTTTTGTGCCTGTGGGAGGAGGCCAGGGTACCTGGAGAGAACCTACACAGGCATAGTAGGGTGAGTCTCAAGCCAGAACCCTTTTGCTGTTAGGCAACAGTGCTCACCAGTGCACCACCATGGTGCCTTTTTTTCTTTTCTTTTTTTTTTACAAGAGGGACATTCAGAAGCGTCTGTGTTATCTTAGAGCTGTGTATTCAAGAGGTTATGGGTTTGTGTCCAGAGGTGCAGTTTATTCAAAGGATGACTGCACCTTGCTCCAGTGCAGCTGTTTAGAGGCCAGCAATGTGTTAGCTGCTCCCAGGTGTAGGCAAAGGTACTCTGTTATATTTCCATGAATGAATGAATGCTGAATAAAAAAGGGGTCTCCACTTATTATCTCAACAAGCATTTGCCCTTTGGAGACAAGCTTGCTGTCACTGGCAGGACACTGTCATTTCTGTCTTTGTTCCTGTTTTTTATATCCCTACTCTACAATGAGCTCATACAAAGCATGAGGATGGTATGGGGGCGATTTGTACAACAGCACTGTTGACTCACTTCCACCTGAAGAATAAGTGTAGCAGGGTTTAGCATGCTTATTGCCAAGGAAACCAAGAGTCTTGTGGTTGGGTGCCCAGGTGCTTAATAATGATGAATGGTCAAGGCTGCCAAGGAACTGAAACAAGAACAATTAGCTTTGCGGTGTTCAGGACAAGACAGCTGCTTTGGTTCTCTTTGTTACAGTGTTTACTTTTCAGGGTCTATAATGTTTTTAAACCTAACATTTTACATAGATCACAAAAATGAATAAAAAGTATGCAAAGAGTGATGAAGGAGGAGGCCAACATCAGTGTTTTTGAGAAGACATGTATTTGTAAAATTTTATGGACTGTATCCATATTTTATCAATGTATTGCTTCTTCACTGAGAACAGAAAATGCACTATCCAACAGGTTAAANTTGTAAAATTTTATGGACTGTATCCATATTTTATCAATGTATTGTTTCTTCACTGAGAACAGAAAATGCACTATCCAACAGGTTAAATCAGGTTACAACCAACATGAGTTGTGTAATCCATTTTGTTACATAGTATGTTTGTCTGTCTTGCCAGCTTAGTTGTTTAGATTGTCTAACAGTGGATGCTTTATTCTCTGATGCTGAAACTGAGCTTAGTTAGCCCATCAGTTGTCTCCATGGGGATTCAGTCTAGTTTGACTTTTGCAGATACAAAGCTGTAGCATACAAATGATTGATGCTTTGTGGGATACTAATAGAATCAGAGAGCATGTATGAAACATTGCTCTATTGCATTGTCCTGTTTAAAGTCTGCAATAATCTAATTTGCCCCACAGTTAAATGGCCCTGAGCAGTTACAGAGACATAACAATATAATGGCTGTCAGTTATTGTGCAGAGATCAATGTTTTTGTCACTTGTCATAAAACATTATGGGATGTAGGTGTAGATGAGTGCTTGACCTACTTCACAGGTTTGATTTCAATCATTGCTGCCCCTGTTATGAAACTGATTGTCAGCCCAGTCACACATAAACACACACACACGGACAAACACAAACTGCTATCTTGACTAGCAGCAGAATGATGACCATGTTTACAGAACAAGAATCATTACTGTTTACCCAAGAATCCTGTTTATGGATTTTCAATCAAAAGATAATGTGTGACACATGCATGTGCATTTGGGAACACATGTTTGCACACATGTATTGTGGCACATTCGTTAATGTGCTGGTGAGTGTTGCCTGCTGACATAGCAACCATCTAACTGGAAGAGCTTGTCTGCTTGTTTTTATTTGCCCATCATTCAGCAGCTTAACTATAGCCCCATCTGCTTTCTGTCTGTAGACTGATGCTACAGACAAAAACTCTCCCAATTACAAGAGCAACCTTCTTTGATACTCCACTAGCACTCTCTTGCCAAAGAGATCAGACATCTTTGGGCCTGTATCCCCTATGTGCACACAGTCAACCTAATTCTTTTATTCATGTGTGCTTGCATTCCTTCTTGTTTGCCTACATTATGGTCTTGTACTTTGTGGTTAACACTCACACAAAACTACTGCATGCCCAGGCTTTTTTTAGTCATCAGATACATTTAGTGTGAGGCTGAATGAAAGCTACAACTATAGCATGGAATGGCATTATTAATTTTTGTTTTGTTTTTTTCTATGCACTTCACAGATGCAACACACATGTCAACTCCTTGTAGGCTTGGGGTCTTCTCAGGTCTTATTTGGCATAATAACAACATATCTATAGTACAGATGTTAATCTGTGTGCAGTGTAAAGGTGTGTGGACATGGATGGTTAAAGGTCTAACCATAATACCTGGCCTGAGAGGAACATTTGCCAGTGAACATTTGTATAGATGTGTATTTGTCTCACAGTATACACATAATGTGTATTGAAATTTAAATATGTCGTGGCAAATTTTGATATATACTCATGAATATGCAAAGAGA
>JANJYP010073998.1:0-10592 GCA_024605115.1 Rastrelliger brachysoma
TAAACAGCATGCACCAATGTGTTAGCTGTATGACAAGAAGCAAAACTCTTCTTAAAAAGGAATGATTACAGGGATGCTCAACCTGTTGACCTCATCTATCAGACATGTATCATTACCCTGAACTGAACCTGCAGGAGTGAGAGGTTTAGTAGCTGAGGGAGTGTGAAGAGCATGTAGACCAGGGGTTGGCAACCTAAGGCACGTGTGCTACGGTTGGCACGCCGCAGTGTAGTAATTGGCACACCGGCAAAAGCAACAGTATCCTCTCAGCAGCATTTAAAATCACCTGTTAACCATGGCACCTGCTTTATGCATGGCCTGCTTTTAAGTTTCACAGCGCATGCTCCCTCAACATTTCCCACAACACTATGCTGCTGTAGTCCTATACACATCTCCCACTGAGGGGCATGGTACAAATGTAGAAGCTAAGATAACATTAAGTGCCGGGCGTCAAGTGTTAAGTGTTGTCCACACTAAGAATAACTACAATAACTAAATAATAACTATAACGATGTGCACACACCTGAACGATAATTAATGTTTCATGTGGATGGCAGCATTTTTGACATACATTTTTTGTTTGATGCACTGTGGTCTCTTGTTTTGACATTTCAGTGCAATATGTTTTAAGTGAGTTACCCAAAGCTGCGTTTTGAAAATGTGCTCCATACATAATTCTACTTTTAAAATGTTCTTGCTATGCTGATGTTTTTTGTATTTTGTGTCATAATTTAACTTAAGGTTTAAACACTATTGTTAATTATGTCACGCTCATCTGACACCCCATGTCAAAAAGGCTGCCAACCCCTGTTGTAGACATACAGCTACTCCAGAATTGCAGGTTTCTAAAATAAATGATAATACAGGAGCCGAATTCTGCAGTTGAAACTATGTCACATGCAAATATTATTCATTATATCAGTGGTTACCTTTAAACCCTTCATAATAGTTTTCTTAATTTGAATTTCACCTTAATGTGGTAAAATATCCTTTAAGAATTAAGACTGATTCATGTGTCTTATGAGTATCTAATATCAGCTCTTTACCAGACTAAGAAGTACACTGTAGAAAAATAAGTGTATTTATGGTGATGAAGTGGATTTCATATGTAGAGAGGTTGAGCACCCGTAGCATTATTCATCCCGAATTAAGACAGAAATTTATGCCGGTGTTTCCCAAAAAACTAACACATGTGAAAACCATCCCCTCACAATATCACATGCTCACAGAATTTTTGATGAAAGGTGAATATAAAAAAAATTGTTCTCACTATTGGTTCCTTGACACTCACTTTGCCGTCTCCTTTGGGGTTAAGATAGACGACGTAGTGACCGCCATGGTTGTCCCCGCTGTGCACCAGCACTGCATGCAGGATGTAGTTGGCTGGGTCCTTGGAGTCCGGCTTCTGAAGGAACTCATCCAGCGGTAACT
Organism: Rastrelliger brachysoma; assembly: GCA_024605115.1. NCBI lineage: Eukaryota > Metazoa > Chordata > Actinopteri > Scombriformes > Scombridae > Rastrelliger > Rastrelliger brachysoma. The sequence continues at coordinate 1,432 of JANJYP010073998.1, forward strand.
GATCTGGAAACTCAAACCTAGTGAGGGCGGGAGGGAGGAGAGGGACATAGNACCTGCCACCACCACATCTACACACACTGAATTTATGTGTGTCTCTGAGTGTATGTGTGTGTGTGTATGTGTATATACAGAGCCCTCAGGGGGGCTGGGTGCCGGTGGCAGCGTCGCAAGGATGACTCACAGCTTGCGAGACACGCTGGAGAGGGAAAATTAGCTATTCTGGTTGGCTGAGTGTGTGTATGTATGTGTGCGCCTTGCTCTGAGTGTCACATTATCCTGGTGGATTGTTAAAACACCATTAGCTCCCACTAAGCTTTAAACGGAGCGATACTGCCTACAGGAAACACTCAATGACGCACTTTCTCACTGTCTAGGTGCAGAGGAGGTCAGGCCATGCAGGCTCAAGTGCTGTTTCTAGAAATAGAAGTGTTCCTTCAGTCTATGTTAATATAGACTAACCCTTCTTTGAAAATATTGTCTCAGCACCAGCCACTGTCGCATTGTGTCTTGTAAGGGAGAGATATGCTTTTTAGTTATACACTCGTAAAGTTATATACGTGTAAGCACAATAAAAAAAAACAGGAATCGTGTGGGTGTAAGGTGCGGCGTGTTTATTCTACCTGTCGTTAATCTTGATGTTTTGGTCGGTCTGTGGGTCGTACATGAACCTCATCAGCTGCAGATGAAGGATCGGAGGGAAGGTGAGGAACTTCACTCCCTTTTCTGCTTCCTGCAGCACAAAAACACACACACGCAGCCATCTGGTCAGGACACCTCAATGACATTCATACTGTCACCATGAATGCTTGCAGCGTTAAGTCATCCATTTCAACCCAAGCACATTTTTCAAATCTTAGAACCCACTCTAGACGTTTCTCTTTGTTTATTGTCCTCTGTACTAATACTAAAGCCTTGGAGTAGTTTTTCACATTTGGAATTGAGGGTCTTACTAAATTGAGAGTAGAAATCTTTTCCAGCTTTTTCACCTGATAATTTAGAGATTCATTGTAAATTATTTCGATCCGGTCACTGTGAAGCCTCACCTGCAGGCCGTGCTCTCCTGCGTCGTATTTGTTGTCCCCATCTAGCTGTTCAGTTGCAACGTAATCTTTGAATGACTCGAAGACTGAAAGATAAAACACAGCATGTATGAAATAGAGATAAAGACCTGCAAATGACAAAAAGCAGCATCAAAAATACTTCTATATAAATAATTAAGCAGCAAAAATATATATATTTTAGGGCTGACCGTGTGTGCAAAAAAAAATAACATGTATAATGACAGGATGGCTGTGCTAGTGTGGATTATGTGTTGATGATGGTACTCACTGTTCTTCTTTCCTTTTATGCTAAGCTGGATATCATAGTAGTCCTCTATCCGCTCCGATCGGTAGTCCACATGCTTACACTGAATATATGACTGGAAATTGAGAACAGACACAGCCCCGCAGGAGTCAGACTATATGGTTCAATTGTTGAGTCAAAAATATTATTTCTAAAGAGGGTCATGTCTTCATTTCATCTCCTGCTATTCTTGAATTGAGCTTTTTCCAGGCTATATCCTGTGCCGAGATGCTTAAGTCTTACCATTTCATATCATTACTGTGAAATACAGAAGTCTGGAAATCTCTACCCTCTACAAATAAGCTGCACACATCTCCCTCCTCTACATAGAGAGAGAAGGAAAGAGAGAGAGAAAACATACCACCATCTTTCCTCTGAAGAGCTTAGGGATGGTTCCTTCAACACAAGTGCCTTTCATTTTGTTCTCCACATTGTCCAGGAGCTGAAACACACATGCATACAGTCGGTCAATTATTCAGCACACACACGTACATACATTATATCCTTATATCCTATATAAGACAGTACGAGAGAACTCACCACTCTGCACAGCTCCTGTACATCATGTTGCATGAAGCTATCTAGTGTTTCCCACCTTTATGAAGTAAAAGAAAGAGGAAAAAAACAATGACTGTAGGTCAAGACACTCCAGGTAATATCCTACAAAGAACTATGTTTGACAAGCAAACTACCAAAAAAAAAAAAATCATCTTTGATTGAACAGCACAATAAAACTGAACAATCTGTTCTGAAGTATAGTAACACCAACTACACTGTAAGTTATTTAAACGCTGTTCATTAAATAAAATAAAAGACCTGGCAGACAAATTTAGCTAATTTTACCCTACATTCAATATTTTTATTACTATTATAATGTAAACAAGAAAATACAGACAAACATCACTAGAGCCAAAGTGAAGAAATAGTGGTTTTACTTGTCATTTAAGCCTCCAATCTTTGTGATCTGTTAAACGAAAAAAAAAAGTTGAAATACACTACCCAAAGGACTTGGTGAGCTTCTTGGTGCCAACGGGTTTGTCGCTGTGTTGCAGCTCGTAGAAAACCCTTTGCAGTGCCAGGGGAACGCTCTTGGAAGAGTCATCTCCCTCTGTGGGCATCATGTACACCGCCTGGGAAGAGAGGAGTCCAGACGATTCACACCAGGGTTTGTCCAATAGGTGTAGTTGGTATGACGCTTACGTCGGAGTTAATTATACTATTTTGTACCATCGTACATTATTTCTAAATTCTGACTAATGATAAAATAGACACTGTCAGAACTCCAGTTAAAAAAGAAGCAGCACCTGTATTATTTGTGACACAAACATTTGGACGAAAGGTACAAACACAAATGCCGACATTAAGTCCTAACGCACATATAAAACATACTATATACATTTTAGGAGACCATACAGGAAATCTCAGCTAAGACACACACAAACGCTTAAAAGGTGAAATCGTACCCGTCGTAACTGGTTGGTGAAGAAGAGTGTCTGTAGCAGGCTGTTCATGTAGCAAGTAGCTCCCTGGTTCTTCAGTCCAACATAGCCTGTGTGTTTCTTAGAGTCCCAGCTGGTTACGGAGACAAAGTGTTTGTTAGTGTTAGAATTCATAATGGGAGAAAATATGCAGAAAATATTAAAGTTACATACGCCACTCCATGTGGGGCATCTGCCTGGACATAGACTTCAAATGTGATTTTGTCATCATCGATGAAGCCCCTCTCAGGATCAGTGACATCCTGAAATGCAACATATAAAAAGCAGTTAATAAGGATAGACGGAAAAAAAGAAGCATTTATTAATATTTTCTATTTAATTTCTTTTATTCATCACAAAAAACAGAGAGGACCAAACAGACAATGGGCAAATAGGATTACGCTGCACAAAAATCAAACAGGCCTGCCAGCACAGCTCCTTTCATCCAGCCAATCAACAAACAAATGAAAAATCTCTTTCTGACAGCATTTTACTCTATCAGCTTTAAAACAGGCAACCAGTGTTTCTATAGGGGTTTGTTCACATCTCTGCCTACTACAATTCTAAATCTCCTGCATTGATCAATGTCATTTTCTGTACTCACACTCCAGGACATGAAGTTGGAGAAGCCCCAATCATTCTCTTTGTGAAAGAACAGGTGACTGATCCTGCGACTGAAAGACTTCTCGTCATCTTTGTAGTTGATGATCTTCAGCATGGCCTGCGCGTGGCATGACCATGACCTGAAACACAGAGAACAAGATGCATTACTTTTTAGGGATTTCTTCATATTATGAGACAGGGCTTTTTTTTTTAATTGATTGTCCATTTTCTCATGAACAACTATATTTCCTTGAAAAAAAAGATTTCTGGCATATGTGTTCAATTGTTGTGTGTTTAGATGCAGATCTGGATTCTATTACTGAAATGACATATATATTATGCAGCTATGGTGGAGGAATGAGCTGTCCAAGTGAGTGTTATCTCTATTCTGATGAGAATCATGCATTCAGAATCAACTTGTGTTTCACATATATAATTTGTGATTTTTTTAAGCAAAAGTGCTAACAATTTGCTACCCACACAAAAATAAACTTAATTTCATGTCATTGAAAGTGTCTTGGTGTTGATTTTAAATAATACCCTTTAGATGAAGGGTGCTGACATAAACACTTTAACTTGACTGATTCAGCCATGATCAAACAAAACTGAACATTCATAACCTTCCTTTCAGAAACTAATGGCTGATGTCACAGCAGCAACAAAGAAAGAAGATACAAATCTGTATGTAAGGTCCAACAGCTTTCAGTTTCCAATCCAAAACAACATCATGAAGACAAAACACTACTTCAAATACATTTGGACAAAGTTACTGACAAGTACTAAACAAGTAAAGGATGCAAAAAAATTTCGCTGAATATTCCTCAGAGTATTAGTTAATCATAAAAAAAACAATGTGATACAGCTGTGCACCCCCAAAACATCCTGCACTGCCTGTCAAGTCAAGAGTGAGGGAAAGCACCAAGAAGATGATGGCTATGTTGAACGAGCTGCAGGGTGCTGTGAGTAAGATTAATGTTGCACTGATGCGTCACTAGTAAAAGCTTTATGACAGAATGACAAAGAGAAAAGACAACACTGAAGAAAAAAAAAAAAAAACGTCACTTCTTGCTGTGTTATGGTAGACTAAAACAAATTGGAACATGGCTTGATGGTCTAATGGGAGAAAAACTGAGCTTTCTGAGCATCATAGTAAAAGCTACATTTAACATAATCAAAGCACTGCAAATAAACACACCATGCCCACCACGAAGCACAGAGTTGGTAGCATCATGCTGTGAGGATGCTTTTGTGCAAAAGGCCTTGATATTCTGCTAGAAAATCAATACAGAAACATGAGAAAAACATTCATGAAGTAATCCTTTCGCAAGTCCTTCTTAATATCTGTACTTCATGTTTTAAATTGATATAAAGCCTTTTTCTGTCAAAAACGGTATTGACTGTGACTCAAAGTAATCAAACTCAAATGTGTGTATTGATAAGGAGGCAGCACTTAATGCAAGAAGTATTATATCCATGTTTTACTGCAGTATAATTCCCAAACTAGTCATTTAACCCCCCCCCCCACAACCAAGAGACTTACGTTGAGTCGGACTCTGCGTTACACTGCAGAAAGAAGCCCACGCTCTTCTGGTGTGGCCTGTCAGGGTAGAAGCGGGGCATCACCATTATCTTCCATGGAAGGTTCCGGACAAAGCAGGATGGGCTGAGCACCGACTCACTGAGGCGGCTGAAGCGCTCCACCACAAAGCGGAAGGTTGCCTCTGATCGCCAACTGGTGTCTGTGGAAAAATAATGCGACGGGTGGTAGACAGTGAACAAAGGAACAGGTTTCTTCCAGCTCTTATGGACCTGATGCAAGTGTTCACTGGATATCAACATTTTTTTGAAACTTTGTCTGAGACTAAAAAAAAAAAAAGTGAGTTCAAGTGAGCCATTCACAAAATTATGTTACACCTGGAACATCATCAAAACAAGCAAAAGATTATAATGCATGTAATTTTGTGTAGATGCACATGGTCCTCACCATCCTCCATGTCCTCCTCTGTGTTGTTGTGTCCATCCGCCATGGCCACGTTACCATTGATCACTGGGTTGGCTGGGATTCTTGGAGGGTCGTCTGTGTCCCCAGCTGCGCAACAAGAGATGGGCAATATGATCAGACCTATCTCCAACCTCGCTGTTAATACTATGTGAGCAAGAGATCTCGCTTTGTAAGTATGTGCAAAGCTGACAATTTTCCAACCAAGGTCAGTGAAATAAGGCATCAAAAGCTGAAAAAAAAAGTTTCTGTCTGACTAGATATTCATTTTAATCCATATTTATCTGTCACACTCCAAGAATAGGAAAAAAAAATCAACCTAAAACAAATGTTAGATTTCTGAAAAACATTTTTAGCAAGAAAAATATACAAACAAGCACAGCTCTATCACTGTAGTTTCAAAAATCTAATAGTTATAATCCAGGTTCTTGACATATTATTTGCCTATTTTTTCTGAATACACACATTTTAAGAAGCAGGAATTATTTAAAGAAAAAAGCAGTTATGACAGAACCTTGTTTTGTTGAACAAAATAAAACTGAATTACTGTAGAACGACTCTCTCCATGTCCATGCAGTGATCTTTCCCTTCCCCTTTCATACATTTTACAGGGAAAACCCTGCTGAGACAGCATGACAGGTCTTCTTTCCCAGTTTAACAGAGCGAGGGCAACAGAAAGAGTGTGTGTGCATGTCTGTGTGTGTAACAAAGACCATGCAACATTACAGTAGCCTGGGTAATTATGGACACAATGCAGGATTAAGCTGCAAGTCATCGCTCCAACAAAAACACACGCGCACAAAGGACGACAATTATCCCTGGCAAATCATGAGACGGCTCGATGCACAGTCTCATCAACCAAAGCACAATGATGACACAATCAGAGGAGCTATGTGCAGATTTCAAGGAGTGACTGAAAACTGCCTAAATCCAGTGATAACAGTAATGGTCTAGAGGCTGCGCTTCAGAGAAACAGCAGTATTAAAATGCTCACTCCAAGCATAATGCCTCTAAATATATCGCCCTGGCAGTGTGTCTCTTACACATGTGTATGATCTGTGTTCCTTGTCTTCCTCAGAGCTGACAGATGCAGTGGTGTCAGTTGTGTGTGTCTCCAGGTAATGTTACTGACCAAGTCTTCCATGTCCAGGAGACTGACCTCCTTTCCCCAAGTGGATTACACACTGCTAATGGGGGCTGTCAGTCACCTCTGTGACAACTTCTTGTCCCGCCCACTGAGTCAGTCTATCCTGAAACCTCTGAGAAATACGGACTAACAGATCAGTCACTGAAATCTGCGTGAGCTGGATGCAGGATTTCATATCAGACAAAAATATCACAGGCTTAATGTAGAACTTACAAATCAGGCAGGTGTCTGGAGTAAAGATCCCATGTATTATCAATAGACTGATTTATTATTTTCAAATAGGTTTTCAAGAAAACATCACAAATTGATCTGAATGTCTGTTGATAAAAAGCACAAACATATCTTTCCATTCAACTTGTGCAGTATTGTAATATTTTCTTGTGGATTGAAAACTGAAACTGCAAGTAAAAGTTTTCAATCATCACTAACAATTTTCTCCTGCAAGACAACTTTATGCTGTGTAAACTGAAAAGCAAATCCAGATGTGTGTTTAACCTGCAGTAACAAGGTTAAAACAGCACAGCTAATCCTGTTACAATGACTTGGCACTACGAGATTGAAATGCTGCTGGATGCATTGGTCCACACAAAGCTCAGTTTCTCTACTTTCTGAATGTTTACCAATGTAGAAAAGATATAAAACAATATCCTGAAAGATGTATCATTGAACCAAATCTTGACTTCAATTTTCCTCACTAATATATTAATCATAACCTGTCATTTCTAAGTACAAGATAGTTTTGTGAAAGATTTCTTTAGACCAATACTAATCATATGTTTTCTATTCATCTCCTCAATTTTAACTTTTTTGACAAGCATTAACATTTGACTGACCTTATGATAGTAACATCCTGACATCACGGTCTTACTGCTGTGGCAAAAACAGATAAAATGCTGAGCTATGCAGAGCAGATGATGGAGTAATGCCACTGCAAATGTATGTAGCCTCAAACCATGGCAGCAATGAGGTCTGTGTTGCTATATCCACGCAGAAAAAGAATTTACCATGTCAACTTGTGTACTGTCCTTGTAAGTCTGCACTGCAAGACTAGCCATGAAGGGTGAACCAGCAACTAAAGGGTTAGGAAGTCTTTTGAGTGCACCTGCTACTTATGGGACAAGTAATAAAATGATTAACTGATAAATGAAAATTAAACCTGGAGTTGTTTCTATTTGCTTATTTCTACAGGTAATTAAGATGAGCATAATTCTGTGCTGCCAAATAACAAGTAACGATGTATGATAGAGCGAGAACAGATAATAAAATCACTAGGACTAAATGACGCAGTGATGCTGAGGGCTGCCACACGCCTCTAATCGCACCAAAGTTGATATTAGTAAAGAAAAAACATAATTAAAATGTTGGAGAGGTGACAGTTTTGTGTGAAACGCTTGTTATACCCGAGCAGAGGTGGTCCTGACTTCAAACCGGAGTAACAAAAACACTGATCATTAAAAATGGCGAGCTCCATGCCGTTTGGTCTTCCATACAATGAAGCAGCAAATCCCCGCGCTGCCCCTGTGCGGGCCTGGCTTACCGCAGCGACAACTGCCGCTAGTTGCCAGCACTGCCGCACGTTTCAAATAGCATTGTCAAACGTCAACATACAAACGGCTCAACAGAGTTATAACTTACTTCGAGCGTTTTAGAATGTCATTATCTCTACCTAAATGGTTAAACTTGTTATATCATTGTCAATTTTGCAAATCAGGATTGACGCATCTGCGTTAGCCACTTAGCTATCTAGCAAACACTAGCCACAGATTCATCTACAGGCCGTTATTAGCTGGAAAGCTTAGTATCAGCTAACAAGCTAAGATTAATGCTAAAGAAAAATATCAGAGTAACTTATGCACATTATACCGTTAGACAGCAATTAGAGGCAACGGGAACATATTAGGAGAGGCAAATGTTCGAGGCCTAGCATTCGAGCAACAGCCAAACTGAACGTTGCAAAATACAAGCCACCATTTTGGATCGCCACACACCCCCTCCGCCACTGTTAGCTCTCAGCTAACTAGCATGCTAGCCAGCGAATGAACGCAGCGGAACGGGCCTTGAAGCTAAATGTCTAGCTTATAATTAGCTGACCCGCTAGCAATGTACATTATGTTTTTACCAGCTTAACACATATGCTAATAAATCAGATAACCGACGCTATCCACAATAAACATAATTGCTGCAGTTATTAAAGTCAATTTTAGAGACTTGGCGCTTTAGTGGGCCCGGGCCCCGCATCGTTAACCGATATTTGCAGGGCCGCATATCGTGTACAAGTTATCAAACACGATGCTAACACACTAACGTTAACTTGCGGTGTCAGACAGTTATTAACGAGCGTTGTTTTTAACGTGATCGGTAAGAATACAGAACCGATACTTAACTTTTGTATGGAATAGCCAACTTGGACGATGAACGGAGATGTCAAAATTCACCTAGAGCCCAAAGTGCAGACAGTACAGCACGATTAATTTACCTACTGATGGTTCCATGTTAATTGAAAGATAACCACAGTGTTTACAAACAAATAGCTCGGTTATGAACGATCAGTGGGCCTGGAACGCTATTAATTTAACGGTGACAATTTAAC
>JANJYP010074052.1:0-13160 GCA_024605115.1 Rastrelliger brachysoma
TTTTTTCTTCACTCCTTCAGCCAACCGAGCAGCTGAGGTGCATAGTATGTGATGATGATGTCAGCGCCTACGACAGACAACGTGAAAAACATGATTAATTTAATTACATACAGGGCTGAACTCTTGAAATAATGACAAGTTGCCTTTTTTAACTTTACCGCCACACCCCTAGAACATTGACTTAACGCTGACTGACAATAAAAATAAAAAGGAATACGTGTCATTAAATGTGGACACTAGGCTATACTCAGGTGATCAAAGCGTTTAAATGCGCTCACCTGCCCTGCGGAAGGCGGTCATGGCCTCCATCACGGCAGCTCTGAGGTCAAAAGCTCCGGCCTGAGCTCCGTGCCACATCATGGCGAACTCCCCTGACACGTTGTACACTGCCAGAGGGTGAGTGGGGAACTGAAGAGATAACGGTATATTAGTTTTATAGTAATTGAGCATGTCACAATTCTTTAATCACCAAGGATTAGTAAAGAATTTTATTTACACACCTTGTCCTTGACTTCTCTCACAATGTCCAGATAAGGCAGACCGGGTTTCACCATCAGCATATCAGCTCCTTCTTTCACATCTCTCTCCTGCAGTACACACACAGCAACACTGAGACCTCCTGTGCTTGCTTCAGCATGACAGCTACATCCCAAAATGTACATACACATACGAATACACACGCGTAAATCGACTCACCACAGCTCTTATGGCGAGTCCTCTGGCTCCAGGCGGCAGCTGATAGCAGCGCCTGTCCCCGAATGCAGGTTTGGATTGAGCAGCATCTCTGTATAGAAACACAGCAGGGAGTTTTACTGTAGTCTCATTTCAAAAGTTAATTTGTCTTATTTGTTAACGGCTGATACTGGAGGGTTTTTTTACCTGAAAGGACCGTAGTAACAAGAGGCGAACTTTGCACTGTAGCTCAGCACTGAAACCTAGAGAAGGAAAAATGAAGAGAAACAAATCATTTAAAAAATAAAAAAAACTTGTCACATTTATACAACAGGGTGTTAGAGCTATAGATGTACTAAACTAAACTAACACTGAGCTGGAGGAGGGGTTTGTGTAATATTTCAAGAAAAAATATCTGAGATTACTAAGTCAGAAATTTGCGAGAAAAAAAAAAACAAAAACTCACGAATTTCCAAGAAAAAAAATGTTGGGAAAAAGGTGTTTTATTCTGCTAGGCAATCACATAGCGTCACTTTATGAGTTATTTTTTCTCATAAATTAGCGACTTTTTCACATTTTTTTTAGCCTAATACACAGTTGTAAATGTTCAACCTTTCTGGAAAAAGTGAGAACAGACAGGACTGAAACAGACTAACATATACCCTTATTTTTAAAATACTGGTCACTTCCTTTGAAATACAGCAAGTATGATTTTATGTATGTGTATCTTTCTTCGAACTGCCTTTTCAAAATTACCTTGTTTCCCAAACCATTGGATATCAGTGCTTGTTTTATGGCTCTGATTCTTCCATCCATCATATCAGACGGAGCGATGATGTGACAACCTGCAGAACAACACACCACCAAGGAAAATAAAAAAAAATGACATGGCAGTTTTGGCTCTGTGAGGTTTAACTTTCAAATTATGAAGACAAATATACTAAAAATATAGTCTAAAGTGCTTGTTTTACACATCATTGGATTATTAAACTAAAGCAGGGAGGTACACTGAGGAAAGATAAGTGAAGTTTGATGTTTTTAAGATTCCAAAGATAGAAAAAAAATAAAGGAGGAACGAGTATTACCAGCCCGGGCGTAGGCCAACGCCACCTCTGCCAGACGCAGGCAGCTGGCATCATTGTTCAGAGTGCCATCCTCATTCAGGATACCTGGGAAAAAAAACAAAAAACAGAAGCAGCATTTTGTAAAAAAAAAAAGCCAAATATGTTCATTTATGCTGCTCTTTAAGTGAAACAAACAGAAGGCCAGTTATTAGAAGAAGGGACACCGACCACAGTGTCCGTGTGACGTGTAGGGACACAAGCAAACATCGCACGCCACAAGCAGATCCGGGAACAAAGATCTGATCTTCTTCACCGCCAGGACAGCCGGGGTGTCATCCGTGTCTGCACCCGAACCCCTGTCATCCTAAAACACACACACACATACATAAGATCACAGTGTGTTAAGTTTGTTGTTTCTGTGAAGGAACGAGAATTTATTTACAGTACGATTCTTCTCCTTTTTTAACGTACCTTGTCTATTTTTGCAGGGACGCCAAAAATCAACACACATTTCAAGCCTTTTTCCACAAGCGGCCGCAACATTCCCTCCAACTTGTTCACTCCGTATCTATTAATGGAAAAAAAAATGGAATAATGATGAAAATACAAAATTAACTATTAGGGAATACCACTGAAAATAATGAAGTCTTATTAAAGTTAGCACTAAATTTCAAGGCAGGAATTATCAGGAATTGTCTTGGTATTTAAAAAGGATACTAAATGTGAAGATGTCCTCTCAGTGTGTTTTTTTTTGTAAAGCTCTAACGGATTCTTTTCTTATCTAGTTCAAGGTCCAGTGTTTGGCACTCGATCCACCCTGCCTGACTGTTTTTATCTACAGACAACACCCTTCGCTTCAGTGTGCTCACAGCTGCAGGGTAACACTGTGTGAATGTTTTTAATATATTGCTATGACTCTTACCTTGCTTGTCCTGGCAAGCTACCAATGGGTTCCACTGCATCTGCACTGTCTCTGTGGGCAAGAGTGACAAACTAGTTAGCTCACTCAAGTATTAAAATCATTTCCCAAATCATAATCCCAAATCATAACAATCAAGAAATGTCATTTACGTGATGAAGATCGGGTAGATGAGGTTATCAGGTGTTAAGTTGGTCATGCAGGTTTGCCAGTAACGCAGCGTCGGGTGGAAATAACCGCTGTGGATGATGGACTCGGCCGGTGTCTGCATCTTGATTCTGATCTGGAGAGACAATAGAGAGGAAATAGAGGACATCATCATCATCATCATCATCATGTTGTGGTACTGATTCTGGTGAACAAAGCAGAAAATATGCCGCTAACACTATTGTGCTCCGTCTTAGCTCAGTCACCGTTAAAACTGACCAAGCATGCGTGATGCTGCTTCTCCAAACAACGTCGAGTCAGCAGTCTACAAGTTGTTTTTTTTTAGACTCTTTAATTTAATCAATATAACTTTTTATTTCCTTTGATACACACATACACGTGAGCTTAGGTGCTTTTTTATGTGAAATTCCTCCACATTTTTTTCAGGAATAACTCTTGATTTATGAATACATCCTTTTCTAGATAGAGAAGCTCAGCATTAGATGATATCTCTTCGTATTATGTTCATCTATGCTGTCAAAGTTAATTATTCAAGGCACTGCGGAACTAAAAATCAACAAATAATGCTTTTTTTCACATGTATGTAAAGAGTATAGCTTCTTGTTATACATTCACTTTTGCCATATCCACTATTACAAACAGTAATACATAAAGACACATCACTTACAATGATGTTATTATATTAGAAGCTACAATGCAAACAAAATATAATACACTCTGCCTTATGTAGTTCATTTAGATAAATATTTGACCTCTGATTTGAAGCATATTAGCTAATAATAATAATAGAAAAGCTAAAGTGTAGATTTAAGATGACGAGTCTTGTATGTGTGTGTGTTACATGAACAATGAACTCGAATTCTTCATGGAAACAAGATGCTAATAGTCGCTGTAATTGTTTTAACACATGCATGTTCTTATTTTTTTTTGGCATGGTTTCCCATTGTATGCTACTTTAACAGAGCAGGGTCTAAGTATGTGTGTCACCTTGGTCGGTAAAATGTATATATTACCGGTTAATTATGTAACTTAGTGTTGAAGTAAACGGTTCTAAACAACTTAAGAGATATTAATAATTACTGCATAATAATAAATAGTAAAAAAGTGAGTGAATACAGAGTGTACTTACATGGAGCTGCACACTTCTCCACACTTGATTCAACTGACACTGGTTCTTCTTTGCGTTTGACGGAGTCTTCACGGCGGAGTCGAAGCTGAACTAGCGCCTCCTACTGACTGGAGCAGGCGTGTCAAACCTAGTAAGACCATACAAACAGTAAAACTTCCGTAATAACCTATAAATAATAATTTATATCTGATCTTCATTGTAATAAACCTTCTATTCACTGTGAAAAAAATAGTGGTTTCCTCAAAATTGTATCTCTCTCTCACTCACTCACTCACTCACTCACTCACTCACTCACTCACTCACTCACTCACTCACTCACTCACTCACTCACTCACTCACTCACTCACTCACTCACCCTTCTCACACTAAAAAACTGACGTAAACTGCTATTTGTTTTGTTTTTTGCACTTTTTTATCCTGTACCACCTTGTTTGTTGTCTTGTAAGAGCAATTTTACAGCACCACTATCACACAATATCATGTCCTATGTTTTATGTCTTGCATTTTAACTACAATAACTTAATGAAACTATAAAAAGAAATCATCATAACTACTTATAAAGATATGAAGTTATGATAAAGTGCATATGCGGCCACTGTACTGAAAGCGCTTTTACTCTTCTCGCGATAAGTCTCCCCACTGCGAGAGTGAGAAAAAAAAGCTACGGTGCTAATGGCTTGTTAGCCTTGTATAGAGACGGTTTCACTCCCAGTTAGATGGAGGAGGACACGCCTGACTGTTTTTAAGGTACAGTAATGTGGTGATACAGTAAAATGGGTTTTATATAAGCGTATATGTGTGTTGTGTTTGTAATTAGTAAGACTGTAACGTCTCTTGTCTGTCTGTAGGAAGCTAACATTGAAGTAGCTACATTGTGTATCTCTGCATCATCGATGTGATTTTAACTCCACTTGACCAATAATGTTAATAATACACCGTGTGTCGTTTAAAACTGAATTAACTACAGCCAGTTAGGATTAAACTGAGGCTAACCAGGCTAATTTATGAGGTGACAAAATGAAATCTGTAGCCTATCAGAAATGATACAGATGTGACTCAGGCCCATTTCTTACTAATGTACAGACTGTGCCTCCTTTGTTTCTCTCTCAGAATACGTAGCACACTGTGTCCTCCTTTCTAATGCCATGTTTTCTTTTTTATTCTACATAGGGAAGGGTTTCCAGCGAGCCTGAGACTGGGAGCACTTCCTGTTTTCATCCTCCTCCTCCTCAGGGTGGATTTTGAAGATGTAGCCAAGAGTGAAGTGGGTCATCTCTGCAGTACCTCATCATTCCTGCCCAGGCACAAGAAGTAGCGTGTCCTCCACCTCCATCCCAGCTCTGGAGCACTTTGACTCCTAACCAGGGCTGCCCACTGCGTGCCCCTCAGTCAGTCCATCCGTCCCTGGCTGAACACCCCGTTCTCCCTCCTCAGCCATGCTGTTCTCTCTGAGGGAACTTGTCCAGTGGCTTGGCTTTGCCACCTTCGAACTCTTCCTCCACCTGCTGGCTTTGCTGGTCTTCAGCATGCTGGTCGCTCTGCGAGCTGACATGTTCACCCCGAATCTGAGTTGGTGGCTGGTGTTCGTCCCTCTGTTCGCAGCAGACGGCCTCAGCACCTACTTCACAGCCATCGTGTCCATCCGGCTCTACCAGGAGAACGAGAAGCGGCTGGCGGTGCTGCGGCTCCTGTGGGTGCTGACGGTGCTCAGTCTGAAGCTGGTGTGCGAGGTGTTGCTGTGCCAGAAGCTAGCGGAGCAGGACCAAGCCAGAGACCTGTGGTTCGGCCTCATCGTGTCGCCGCTGTTCATCCTGCTGCAGCTGCTGATGATACGAGCATGCCGCGTCAACTGAGGAGACGCAAATCAATGGTTGTGCGTTCACGTCACCAAAACACGGGAGCAGAGAGCAATCGTCATCTGCCGTTTAGAGATTGAAATCATAGCGTTGATGTAATTTTGTCTTTTGGCTAATTGTCACTTGTAGTTAAACAAAACCAAAACCCTAGTGAATTTTTCATAGGTCACAAAACAATTGTTGTTTCAAACAGCATCAAAATGAACAAAAATAGCCACTGCTCGCTCAAGTTATAATGCAGTATTTCCAAATAGAAGCCGACAATCTACTCTGTGTTGCTAACATACGTGTATGACCAAAATAAGTGGATACTTTCATCCACATTTTGATCAACATAGAATCAGAGAAGATGTCCGCAGTATATGGATATGTGGGACGTAATAGTGCCTCTACGTTGTGCAATCAGTGGTAGACAAGGAGCCATTAGGCAAATTAACACCAGAGTTATGTTTTAATGCACATGTGCACACTACACATGGAAACTGACTAAACTGCTGAAATTTTAAGGCAGCACTAACTTTTCGGGCTCTTGTTGGGTATCATATCCCAAGTAGTTGCTGCAGCAATGTTGCTTTTTTTCACAAAGGAAGATATTTGCTGGGATTTTTTTGTTCAGTTTACTATTTTAGTGTCTCACTTTGTTGCCTGTTGCTGACAGAAGAAAAAAAAAAAACTCCCTCGCCACCACCTAACTGCCTAGCTTGTCACCTCCATTAGTGACAACAGTCTGGATGGCAGGAAGCTGCTTCTGAAATGTGCTGTCTCACCAGTGTAGAGGAACTGAATGTGTTTTCCCCACAAGCAGTCAACAGTGTGCACACGTCTTCCCTGAAAATAGCTGTTTATTTGTACAACATGTAATGTAATTGATCTATTTTTGATCTTCACCCTGTGTATGCACCGCATGTATTTAAGGCCTCATTTGAAGGTAATTCCTGATGTGAAATTTTGTGTAATATGTATATGTTGATCCTAGAAAAAAAACCCTTCACACTAAATCTTATTTATGTTAATGTTCTTGTTACACATCCTTTTTGACATCTGTATATACATGTAAATAAAACATCAACATTTAATGTCTTATGAATGATTAAGTTTTAGGTGGTCTGAGTTTGAAATATTCAGTTTGTTGCAGAGGCTTTACCACAAGGAGGCGCTGTTGGCTTTTTATATGGGTGTGGCGAACCACAATGTAGAGAAACATGTTTCTTTCTTTTGGTAGATTTTAGATCTCTTTATACATCTATTGTTTCAACTCACATAGGAATTTTGTCCACCACTCATCATTTTCTGAGTCATATACACTATTGTTGACAGTCATTATTGCCTGTTTCTGCTTTATTTTTAGTTTAGTATGAAAATCTGCTTCCAGACTTCAAAATAAGGTGCATCACACTGCATTTCCTATACTTTCATTGGTGTTTTATAGAAGACGACATATTTTATACAAGACAGGACAAAAGATGCATCTTATATAGATATGTGTG
The DNA here is from genome assembly GCA_024605115.1 of Rastrelliger brachysoma. Taxonomy (NCBI): domain Eukaryota; kingdom Metazoa; phylum Chordata; class Actinopteri; order Scombriformes; family Scombridae; genus Rastrelliger; species Rastrelliger brachysoma. Next base: position 7,296 of record JANJYP010074052.1, read on the forward strand.
TTAAGGGATAAGCCAGTAGAATTGGATTTTGTCCATGTGATGACGAATAGGTGTGGCTCCATAATATGACTATGTAATACAATTAAACCAGGGTTTTACATTTATGAGGTAATGAGTCCTAACAGCTGAGCACCTACAAAAGCTAACCCACCCACAACAACCTCTTATTTATAAAATGTTAAGTCAAATTAATGTATTCACTTTAACGTTTTTCTTACGTCATCAGTAAATATTATTTCCCTATATGTCGGGTTTAAATGTGTTTCTACCACGGTGAGTTATACTGGGCGTTGACCCCTTTAATTTTATGTATTTTTAAAATATTTGATATGAGTGTTGTGTGTAGTATTAGTATTAGTAGTAGAATATAAACACTGAGAACATAGTGCTTATATATTGGATCTAAAGCAAACTTTCAAGAACAGACAATGTACATTTGACCTATTTATTCTTCCTTTTGATTATTATATTTTCGCTTTGTGCTCTTTAGCCTTGCTGCTCTTGTTAATGGCTTAATGATAAATGTTTAATGAGGTACAGTAATCTGCTGTAGTAGCCAAGAATAGCCCTCTTAGTGCTGATTCATTTGACTTCGCAGCTACTTCAGCAGGATTATCGACAGGTGGCATCACCGGTGAATACTGAATGAACAGCCTCCACCAAGCACCGAATAGTCCCTACTTATGTTGTAACCCTAACAAAAACTATTTAGGCATGTTTATCACAGTGGCTTTGAGAGAAAAACTCCACAGATAGCTCTAGTCAGTCACTATTGTGTAGACTGCATTCATACAATAGCGATAAATTAACAACAGCCTAATATTTAATGTGGTAGATAAAGACCTTCTCATGATGTCATTATGATTTTAATACATTCATTACCCTAATAAGTAGTTATTATTAGTAGTAATTCTTATATTATTGTTTCTAAAACATTAAGTGGATACATATGAATGAAGCAGTTTGAACTGTCTTTGTATTTCAATCAATAAGACTCTTTCACTGATACTCTTAAATGGTGTGAAAACAGGGAGGGGCGGGTTGAACGTGAACGCCACACATTTGATTGACAGGCCTCCCTGCCCCAGTCAACAATAGAAACGGGAGTGGTTTGCGTCAATGTGCGTGAGCATGCAGCAAGGGAGGGGGCGTGCGCGTAAATCTTAACGACCAATCAAAAAAAAGAATGGGCCTGCCGAAGCCGCTCGTGCCGCTGCGGAGGGGCGGGGCCGCGTTCAGGGGGTTGTGGGGACAGAGAGGAGGCAGAGACAGCCACACAGAGCAGAAGGAGAGGAGAGAGAAGAAAAGAGACGGTGAGGATGTGCGTGAATGTGCGGTGAACGGTTGCTGCTGCAGGTAGAGTCAGAGCAGGATACTAGTTAAATAGCTGCACCGGACCCCCTCCCCCTCTCTCTCCTCTTCAACCCTTCACCCCCTCCTCCATTAAACCCTCCGCAATGTCTGGCGGAGGAGATGTACGCGTCCTCCGCCAAGAGGCCGGGCAAGAGAGCCCGAGGATGCCGGCCTGGAAGCGAGAGATACTGGAGAGGAGGAAAGCGAAGGGAAGTGGGAGTCCCGGAGCCGGTGCAGCGGAGACGAGCTCTGGCGCCTCGAGCCCCGGTCCGCAGCGGGTCAACGGCGAGCAGACGGGAAATGTAAACGGCAGCGGCGGTGGCAGCAGTAGCAGCGGGTCCGGGCGGAACTACACCATCACCACGGCCAGCCAACACTTCAGCAACAACAAAGAGACACGGTCGACAGCGGCGGAGAGGATGGCACAGAGGGAGGACGGCGGTCCAGAAAGCCTGGTGCTACAGGAGAGCCTGGGCCCACTGGAGGAGAACCCGTTCATCAAGCTTGAGAAGGAGCGAAGGAGAAGGCAGGATCGAGAAAACGCTGCCCGTCCGGTCCAACACATACTGGAGCTGTACGGCAGCGTCCCCGGTATACGGACTATCCGCGCCGACAATATCATCATCATTGAGTCAGACCCGGATTACTTTCCCGACGGTGGGGGGGCAAAAGCCGTGTCCAATTGGCAGCAAAACGGTGTCAGTAGTTATAGCTCTCTGAATGACCTCCTGGACCGCAGAGGGAGTGCTATTACGGAGATCAAAGCCAAGGAAGTGGTCATCTATGACACCACGTTAAGCAGGAGCGAGGAGAACTTGAGCACCCTGGGTCGAGCAGATCATGAGCACCCATCTTATAAAACAGGTGATGGTCAAGGGAGGGTGAGCCGGATGCTGCAGAAGTTTGACAGCAACTATGGGAAGCTGCAGAAGAAGTCCCACAGCACAGAGAACCTGTTGGACCTGGATTGTAGTGCCAGCAGTAGGCCAAGACCCTGGTCCAAGCCACATCCAGATCTGGTGCCAAAGCCCAGGCCAGGCCCGTCGTCGCCTGTCTTCCAGAGTCCCTGGTCTTCCAAACCAAAGCCACAGCCTGCTGTCACTGAGCCGGGCAGCCCCCAGCGCCCAATCGGGTCACCACAGTCTGTGTCTTCCTTCCGTCAGAGGTTTGAGGAGAGTGGAGGTGCTGCTGTCACCCCAAGAGATGAGCAAGATAGGGGGCAAACAAAGCCCACCAGAGAAAGAGACTTGGAGGGAGCAGTGGCCCCCCCCAGTCCCAAGGTGCCATGCTCTCCAGACACCCGTCGTGCCCGTGCCGAGTCCCCCTCAGGCCCCATCATGTTGAAGGTGACGCGAAACTCTTCTGACTTTGAGATCCGTCCCGCTCCAAAACCAGACCTCACCCAAATTCCTGACGGGGACACCCAGGCGCGGGCACTGGCGAACCTTCGCCTGCAGTCCCGAAACTCCTTCACGGTGATCCCTAAGCGCCATCCCGCCACGTCTTCTGCAGCAGGTCGCCCTACGCCACCCAGCCCCGTCAAGTCTTCCCCGTCTCATAGAGCAGCGGAGCTACCCACGCCAGGAGTGCCAACCTCCCCCACCCGGACACCCCCTCTGACAAAAAGGAACGAGGATAAGCAGCAGCAGGAGGAGGTGGAAAAGGTGGCGAGGTCATCCAAGCCTGACCCGTTTCCTCCTACAACTCCTGCACCTCTTCCCACCTCACAACCTCTATCTCCATCACCTACTCTCGCCCGAGCTCCCTTCTCCCCACCTGTCCTGTCACCCCCTTCTTCTCCAGCAATCCCAACCTCACCTCCTTTCTCTCCACCTGCTGCCTCTCCAGCCCCCTCAGTGTCTCCCTCCCCGTCCCCTGCCCCTTCCACCCCCTCGCCAGCTCCAGAAAAAACTCCCACAGATCAGCTGCCAGTAACAAACATAGACGACATTGAGGTGGAGCCCCCTCAACACGTCCCTGTTCCCAGCCCTATGGTGCAGAGGAAAAAGGGGAACACCTTCACTGTGGTGCCTAAACGTAGGGTTGAACCCGAGGCCCTGCCGAACTCACCCGAGACCCAGCAGGAAGCGCCGACTGAGGCCCCGCCGGGGTCCACACCACCGCAGGCCCCGTACGCTCACCTGGGCTCCCTGTTGAAGAAACGCTACCCTGCTGTGGAGGATATCGAGGTCATCGGTGGATACCTTTCCCTGGCAAAGTCCTGCCTCTCCAAGACGGGCTCCACGGGCAAGAAGGTGAGAGCAAAGAAAAAAAACCTAACCAGATTGTGTTCAGTTTATTGATATGTTTACTATAGTACTCTTTATCTTTACAGAGTAGTGCTGGCAGGTTTCTTGATTAGCTGATAAGTCCAACTACTTTGATATCACTTAATCATTTAAGCCATTTATCAAAGCAGAGATGTTGGTTCCACTTCCTTAAATGTATATATCACTGTAAATTGTCCTTTTTTTTTACCATTCTCTTGCATCTAAATAAGACTGTTACACATCTGATACATAATGAATGCATCTTAAATGTTCTGCAGCACACAGAAGGTAGCAATGTTCTTGTGTCCTTCCAACCGCATGCATAACATGTGGCAAATCTTCCAGAGGGGAATCATTACAACCTCCTGTGATCTAAATTTAGTAGTTAGGCGTCACACAGGAAACGCTCTGTTTTTGTTTTCTTTTCATCTCTGTGCTCCTCTCGGTGTCTCTTTGCTCTGCTCTACAGCCGAGCCTGAGCCTGTGCACCCCCCCTCACCCTCACCTGCGCTTCACAGGGATCCGAGCGTTTTAAGCGTTCCCACCTCGTGGCTAATCCTCACAGTTATTTACCACGCGTCGAGCTTTGAATGCAACTTAAAATCTTCACTTCCCTTCACTTGACCTGCTCTCGGGCCTTAGCGCCTAAGTGGATTAAAAGCATGTGTTTACACAGCCACTTGGAACGACACGCTCGAGCTCCTCGCTGTGGAATTGCAGTCCCACAAAAGAGTGTTATTTGTCGCAGGGAGCATTATTGGGTTTAGGTGGCTCTCCAAGCCTATTGACTGAACAATCTCATCAAGGCTGTATTCAGTTGTCGGGAGCTGGCTGAAAAGGGGATTCAGACCAACTGCTGACCTGTCTGTGAACAAATATATTGATTTGCGTACATTTTAAACGAATCTGTGTTTTCATTCAAAGCTGAGATAATTAAATGATAGTAAATAGTGTGTTTTTGTGCTTCACATTTATCTAATAGTCTTAATCAGATATGTGGCGCTTGCTTGGCAAAGGTCTTGCTGCAAATTGCCTCTGTTTCATCTGTATAAAGGGATTAATTAAATATAAGAGAATGTTTCTAATTAATTTTTTTTGCAAGTTGCTGGTGGCTGTTTTCTGATACCACGCAGTATGTGGAGCAGCATGGTGGTGTTTATGTTGCTGGTGGTATCTGTAATTAAGAGACAGTCAGAGATTGCAGCCTGTGGCTTGAATTTTTATCTAGTGTAGCACGTTGTTGGAGCACCGTGTTGGTTCAGATGCTCATGGTGTGTTTTCGCTTATTAGGATCCCCTTTAGTTGACACCATGACGTCAGCTAGTCTTCCTCGGGTCTGTGTGAAACATATAATATGGCATTCTAGGTTTGAGTCTAGCCTGGATACGTCATCAAGTCACCCTCCTTTCAAAAGTTTACTCTATTAAAATGTTTAAAAAAAAGGTGTTCAAGGACGCATTTAGTAACAGCACAACACCTCTTTCTGATCTGCATAGAATGGCATAGCCTCTAATGCTGAATATTTTTAGCCTTTTGGCAGCTCTTCAATCTAGGCCGGTGTCTCAGCCTCTCTGACGTTGGGCCACAGTCCCGTTTCCTTGACCTGGACTGCCGTAATCCTCTGTTCTCCGACTAAATCCAACTAACTCTAACAAGCGAGGCGAGGAACTCGGTCCAGTCACGATTTTATCAAATGCAAAGACTTTACAGGTTTATAAAAGACAGGGAACAGGAAATAATAAACCCTGTATATTTGGTTAACCACGCTGACCCGGTATTCTCAATATTTCCCTCAAAAGTCACTTGAAATCCCTTTTGATGTTGACATATTTTCCCACAGTTTGTCCTCCATACATTCTTGAAACTATATCACATTTAATATTATGCCAGTTTTAGACTATTTCAACTGAGGCAAAAACTTTACAGTTGATTGAACCTTGATTGATTCACTTTTATTTCGTGAACACAAGTGTATAAAAGAAGTAAACAGAGTTAATAAACCTTGTATGTGTTGTTAATCCTATGAATCAATATTCTTTACATTCTTCTTAAATCTCACCGAATATTTTTTTCTGAAGATTGCTGCATACGTTCACCTTTATGCAATCGGTATCAGCTTGTTGAAACCTTTTTATTGAAAGTATATCACATTTTGTATTGAGCCAGTTTTATATCAACGTAAGACTTTACAGTTGCATTCACTGTCACATCTCTAACACAAGTGTACACATGACAGGAAACG